>PVIY010005402.1:11914-94951 GCA_004026745.1 Myrmecophaga tridactyla | reverse complement strand
AAAAGCCATGTTTTAATCTTAATCCCATTTTGTAAAGGCAGCTGTTTCTTCTAATCCCTACTCAGTACTGTATGTTTGAAACTGTAATTAGATTATCTCCCTGGAGATGTGACTCAATCAAGAGTGGTTGTTAAACTGGATTAGGTGGAGACATGCTCCGCCCATTTGGGTGGGTCTTGATTACTTTACTGGAATCCTATAAACAAGGAAACATTTTGGAGAAAGCTGAAAATTCGGAGAGAGCAGAGAATGCTGCAGTTCCACAAAGCAGAGTGTCCACCAGCCAGCGACCTTTGGAGATGAAGTAGGAAAATGCCTCCCCGGGGAGCTTCATGAAACAGGAGAGAAAGCTAGCTGTTGATACCGTGTTCACCATGTGCCCTTTCAGTTGAGAGAGAAACCCTGACTGTGTTCACCATGTGCCTTCTCACTTGAGAGAGAAACCCTGAACTTCATCAGTCTTCTTGAACCCAAGGTATCTTTACCTGGATGCCTTTGATTGGACGTTTCTATAGGCTTGTTTAACTGGGACATGTTCTCAGCCTCAGAACTGTAAACTTGCAACTTATTGAATTCCCCTTTTAAAAAGTCACCCCATTTCTGGTGTATTGCATTCCAGCAGCTAGCAAACCAGAACAGCGGGGGTCACATTTCATTGTTTTTCCATGTGAGAATCCTGTTATTGCAGCACCATTTGTTGAATTGTTTATTTTTCTTTGTTTCTTTGTTTTGGGAAGTGCATGGGCTGGGAATCAAACCCAGGTCTCCTGCTTGGCAGGCAAAAATTCTACCACGGAACTACCCTTGCAGCCTCTCCATGGATTTAAAAAAAAAATTATTTGTTACCATATGGGCTGGTTTGACCTTTTGTGTATCTCCAAAAGGCCATGTTCTTTAATCCTCATTCAGTATTGCTGGGTGGGATATTTTTCATTGTCTCCATGGGGGTGTGATCCACCCAATTGTGGGGGTGGTACCTTTTGATTAGATGGTTTCCATGGAGATGTGTCTCCTCCATTCAAGGTGGGGTTGCTTATTGGAGCCTTTTAAGAGGGAACCATTTTGAAAAAGCTTCAGAGCCAACAAATCACACATAGCCAGAGACCTTTGGAGATGCAGAAGGAAAACACCCCCAGGGAAGCTTTATGAAATGAGGAGAGAAGGCTAGCAGACATTGCCGTGTACCTTCCCAGCTGACAGAGGTGTTCCAGGTGGCATTAGCCTTTCTTAAGTGAAGGTAGCCTCTTCTTGGTGCCTTAATTTGGACATTCTCATAGCCTTAGAATTGTAAATTTACAATTTAATAAATTCCCTTTTTAAAAGCTGCCTGGTTCTGGTATATTGTATTCCGGAAGCTTTAACAAACTAAAACTCCATATATACAATCTAAGATTTCCTCTTTTAACTATATTCAGATATACATCTCAGTGCTGTTAATTATGTTCATAATATGCTATGCCACCATCACCACCATCTATCACCAAAACATTTCTGTTGTTCCAAAGAAGAACTCTAAACATTGTAAGCATTAACCTCCCATTCTCTATCCCTATTCTGTCCCTACATAACCTATATTCTAGATTCTGACTCCGTGTGCTTGTTTATTCTAATTTTTTTTACATCAGTGAGATCATACAATATTTGTCCTTTTGTGTCTGGCTCATTTCACTCAACATGTTATCTTCAAGGTTCACCCATGTTGTCTCATGTATCGGAATTTCATTGCTTTTACAGTTGAATACTATTCCATTTTACATATGTACCATATTTTTGTTTAACCATTCATTCATTGATGGACACTCGGTTTGCTTCCATCTTTGGGCAATTGTGAATAAGCCTGCTATGATCATCAGTATGCAAATAAATGTTTGAGTCACTGCTTTCAATTCTTTGGGATATATACCTAGTAGCAGAATTGCCAGGTCAGATGGTGTTCTAGTTTACTAGCTGCCGGAATGCAGTATACCAGAAATGGGATGGCTTTTTAAGAAGGGGAATTTAATAAGTTGCAATTTATAGCTTTTAGGCCACGGAAATGTCCCAATTAAAGCAAGTCTACAGAAATGTCCAATCTAAATCATCCAGGGAAAGATATCTTGATTCAAGAAGACCGATGAAGTTCAGGGTTTCTCTCTCATGTGGAAGGGCACTTGGCAACCAGAGCATCATCTGCTGGCTTCCTCTCCAGCTCTCCAGAAGGCATTCTCCTTTTTCATCTCCAAAAGTCACTGGCTGGTGGACTCTCTGATTTGTGGTTCTGCAGCATTCCGAACATTTCTCGTGGCTGTCATCATTCCCAAAAGGCATTTTCTCCAAAAATGTCTCCTCTTTTATAGGATCCCAGTAAACTAATCAAGACCCAGGTATAATGGGTAGAGACATGCCTCCATCTAACCAAATATTAATATACACAATTGATTGAGTAACATCTCCATGGAGATAATCTAATTAAAGTTTCCAACATACAGTATTGAATAAGGATTAGAAGAAATGGCTGCCTTTACAAAATGGGATTAGGATTAAAACATGGCTTTTCTAGGGTACATAAATCCTTTCAAACCAGCATAGATGGCAATTCTGTATTTAAATTTTGGAGGAATGATCAAACTGTCTTCCAAGGCTGCTGCACCATTTTACATTGCCGTCAGCAACGAACAAGTGTTCCTTTTCTCCGCATCTTCTCCAACACTTGTGATTTTCTGTTTTTGCAATAGTAGCATTCTAATGCGTGTAAAATGGTATCTCATTGTGATTTTGATTTGCATTTCCCTCATGGCTAATGAAGTTGAGTATCTTTTCATGTGCTTTCTGTTGGTTTACATATCTTCTTTGAAGACATGACTGTTCGGGTATTTTGCCCATTTTTTAATTGGGTCACTTGTCTTTTTGCTGATAAGTTGGAGGAATTCTTTATATATTCTGGATGTTATACCTTATCAGATATATGGTTTCCAAATATTTTCTCCAACTGTGTAGGTTGTTGTTTTACTTTCATAGTAAACTCCTTTGAGGCACAAAAGATTTTTTTTTATTTTGATAAGGTCTTATTCATCTATGTTTTTCTTTTTTAATTTAATAACCCCAAACCTTGAGTTTTGTTTAATAGCTTCCAACATAGCCTTAAGAAGAAAATTATTTCCAGTGATTGAATCTCAAACCAGGAATCTGTCTAGGTCCACATGCTCTCCCTTATTACCTTTCTTCCTGAGCCACTGCCATACTAATTTTGCAGAATTTTATCTCTTCAACATCCTTTCACTCCGTCTACCTCACTCCACCGCCACCTCCATTCATTTACTTCAAACCACCTTGCAACTGTAACAGCATTCTAGATGGTATCTCTGCCTACAGACTTGCTCCCTCCATCCATTTCCCCATACTGTCTACAAGGTAAGGACATTCCTATGAAAATCTAATTATGTCACTCTAATGCTATTTCCCACTGTGACTGCCCATTTCTGCTAAAATATAGCTTAAGCTCATCACAGAATACACCATCCTGTACTGTATTCAGCTTTTCCTCTCCAGACTCATTGGTTACAGCTTCCTCTAGCCATTCCTCCCACTCTGTGTTTTTGCAATGTTGGAACACTTATAATTTCTCATACTCTAACCATCATAAGCTGATTCCCTAACCCATAATACATTCCCCAGATTTTCCTTTGCTCATCTCCTACTTATCCTTTACAGATCAATTTCATCATCAGAGCCTCAAGAAACCCTTCCTTTACTACATAGAATAAGTAAACTGACTATTTAGTTTCTTGGCTGCTTAAACAAATACATTCAAAGAGTTGGCTTAAACAATGGAAATTTATTTGTCACAGTTTTGAGGCTAGAAGTACAAAATCAAGTTGTCATCAGGGCAATGTTTTCTCCCAGAAGACTGGTATTCTGGGCCTGGCTGCCTGTGATGCTTGGTCCTTGGCTTTTCTGTCTTGTGACAGCTTCTCCTGGCTTCTCTCAGTTGCATTGACATCTGCCTTCTGCCTATGGCTTCCATTCTGCTTATAAAGGACTCCAGTAATACATTAAAAACCCATTTTGATTCATTTGGGCCACACCTTAACTGAAGTTACCTCATCCCAAGGTCTTATTTATAATGGGTTCACACTCACAGCAATGGGTTAAGATTAGGACCATGTTTTTCTAGGGTGCATAGTTCCAAATCACAAAACTCTCCTTTACAATGCTGTAGCAATCTATGTTATAGCTCCCTGATATGCTATTCATGCTGGTTTGAATTTCTGAGGACTGAAACTGCTTCTTGTTCCTAAAAGTATACTCCTAATTGTCTAGTACAGTGATTTATACATAGACCCAAGATATAAGTGCATTAAGTGCATGAAATAATTGACTAATTCTTAATAAATTTTTTGAAACAGTGGAACTTGGCACCCTTTCCATCTTTTGAACACAGATACAGCCCAGAAGTTCTTCTTTATGGCATTTGTCTCTCCCTTTGACACAAAGTTGCCCAGCATACCCTGATCTTTTGAGAAGTTTGAGAGTTTTAGACACCTAAGAAATCAATAAAATACTAGATATGCTCAATTTCCAAATCTTTTCCATTCTCAAATATATAACTCTTCAATATCACCTCATCACAGCCTTTGCTGCCCTGAATTACTCACATAGTTCTCTCATACCTGCTGAGCAGTTAGCCATTTTATCAGTTGTAAAAATGCAGTTTCCAATTTTTGGCAGTCAATTTCATTTCTCTTTATTGGCTTAAGTTCAAACCTTCTCCCTTTGACCAGTGATTCTTCTCCTGTGTTTTCAAAGTTACCAATTACCAGTTTTCCAATTCTGGCCTGAGATGCTGGTCTTTGAAGTTTAGCTCCCTATGAAAAAATAAATATGTTTTCCCTATAAATTTACTTTATATTTAAATAACTTATTAAACACATTTTATTATGAAATATAATATACATACAAAAAAGCAATAAATTTCAAAGTACATTTTAACAAGTAGTTTTAGGACAAACTTCGAAATATGGTAGACCCACCATTTCAGATGTTTTCTTTAGACACTGGAGACTAAAAAACGGTATCAACATAATGATTCAGTAGTCATACTCATTTGTCAAAGCCTATCTTATCTGATACAATTCCTCCTTCTCCTTTGATTCTTCTCTCACTTTTTACGGGATATTTGGCCATACTGATTTCTTCATGTTGAAAAGAGGTGTCGACATTACGGGGTAAGGGGATGCAACTGGTTGATGCTCTTGGCTTCCTTATGGCTTTTGTCTGGGTAACTCTGGGTTTCTGGCCTAGAAACCACACGGAAGTTTCAGGTTTCTGAAAAATAAACGTAGTGAGTGAAACTTTTATAGGGTGTCGGATAGAGCCCTGGGTATTCTTTAAGGTTTATAGGTATATTGTTGGTTGGAGCTTGACATACCATGGCAATTAGCAATATCTAACTGAAGTTTGCATAAGAGTAACCTCCAGAGTAGCCTCTTAACTCTATTTGAAATCTCTTAGCCACTGATTTCTTACTTTGTTACATGTCTTTTCCCCCTTTTAATCAGGTAGGTATTGTTAATCCCATGGTGCCAGGGCCAGGTTCATGTCTGGGAGTCATGTCTCATGTAGCCAGGGAGACTTACATCCCTGGATATCACGTCCCACAAGGGGATAGGGTAATGATTTTCCTTGCAGAGTTGGGCTTAAAGAGAGATGGAGGCACATCTGAGAAGAAATCTCTGGTAGTAACCCTTAGACATTATTACAGGTAGGCTAAGCTTCTCTGTTACACATATAAGTTTCATAAGAGCAAGCCTCAAGATCAAGGGCTTGGCCTATAAACATGGGAGTCCCTATTATTTGAGAAAGTATCAGAGATTTTCCAGGTGAGAAAATATAATAGTTCCATACTTTTCTCTCAGACCCTCAAGAGACTTTGCCAATACTTTTTAATTATCTGCCCAGCATACTCTAGAATATATCCGGATAGTACATTAAGCTATACTTATTAAGAATCACAAGACCTCATTCCCAAAATTAGGCTCCATATAGCTAAGTACATTTTAAGCCCTTATATAATGTCACCATCCCAAACACAATGTTAAATATGCAGTTGGAAAGTGGAAAGAGAATTCTCCTAAAGTTCCAACTGACTGCACCCAGTCAAAAAGGAGAAAGTACCACCAAATTATGTTAGGATCTATTGCATTCTAGATTTAACCTGCCTACCTAGAAAGGCTTTGCTAATTCTCTAAGATCATCAAACCACCCTATAGGGGTAAGCCAGTAGCAATTTACTTATCATTAACTCAGATTATGAAGGAGATCCTGCATCCTCCAGAAAATATCTAACCCCTTCTTAATTGAATTGGTCTATGAGCCAGTAGCATTGGCCTTATGTGAAAACTCGTTAGAAAAGTAGAATCTCAAACCCAGTCCAGATCAACTGGATTATAATCTGTCTTTTAACTGAAATCCTGGGCTATATATGCATATTAAAATCTGAAAATTTAAGGAACTCTCATGGGTCATGCAGTGGGAAACCGAGTGTGGACTGGGAACTTCCAGGCTATCTTGTTAGTGAGAAATATCTTGAGTGTCCCACGTTGTCCTGCTCTGATCACACTCAACTCACACCGTAAGGACCCCACTACAAGATGAAAAACTTTAAATCACAGAATTCAGATGCCTAATATTTCAGAAGATTGTGCAACTTGCAGAAATTTAGAAAAAAGGAGTCTCTTACAGGGGAAAAGATGACAGAAGAGCCAGATATGAAGGACCAAATTAATCTTCATTGTGCTCTGCAAAAGGAAATTCTGTTGCTGCCCTAAATCGGCTGCAAATATATTCACTGAGTCAGGAGACGAGAGAAAAGAGCACAATGTATAATTTCTTCATACCAAGAATGTAATTTTAAAGTTGGAAAAAATAAAATCCAAGATGATATTAATTTAGAAAAATTCGTTCCTTTATAAATGGCCTTTGGGGATATGAAATGAAATGAGAGAACACGGACCATAAAATTGTCTCTACAGAAATTCCTCAAGATGAGATATCTTAAGTCTAAGAACTAAACAATATAAATATATAACTGCCCCACATGTGCAGAATATTATGCATTCTCAGTTACAGATAAGAGTGAAAACCAGAATGTCCTGAGCATTTCCTTATACCAAAGAGGACATTCTAATCCTGCATGGATCAATTATTAGCTAATCCCTCACTTAATTTCATTTTCTTTTTCTCCACATTTACTAGTATATTTTAACAGAAAGTATGTTTAGATTCTCTAGCTTTATGTATTTCAAAATCAATTACTTTTTCAATAAAATTTTTAAAAGTTAGTAAAAATCAATATCAGCTAGAATCTTTGCACAGCATTGAGCCTCTGATTCTATCTTGCATGTGTTGATTCAGGCCTCAGGTGCCGATGGATTGCAGTTTCCTGAGCTGCTGAGGAGAGAGGATGAAGTCAAGGTCAGGAGAGGATGAGACTCTAAGTGGTAATGACTGCAGCCAAAAAAGGCTTGGTGATTTTGAGCGGAAGAAGTTGATGCTATTCAGTCGGCTGGGAGGGCTATGTCCACAGCAGCCTGGTGGCCAGACTTACTGGCCCTGGGGTGTCAGTATGAATACAAAGATCTGAACCCTTTCATGGTCAGAGCTGTAGACACGGTTGCTGATTCAGGAGATGGGATTCAGGTTCCCAGAAGAGAGGCTGCCAAGTGATGCCAGGGATGACGTCCGGTTAACCATAATGGGCTGGTTTTCCTGAAAGTGTCACATGTCAGAAGGCATGTGGAATGCACTGGAAGGGAACAGCTATTAGAAGAAGGATGTCAGTGAGAAAAGCTCCATAGGCTGGAGCAATGACAGGAATTTCAGATCTTGCCCCTTGGGAGGACCTGAGGTTTCTAGGCTAAGATTCAGAATAAATCACTGTTCCAGTTCATTTTTTCATTTTTTAATTGATTCTGGCCATGATGGAACTGAGCCAACAGGGAAAGGATATCTCATTGTCAAAAGTTCAACTTACATTTGGATACCATGTATTATAAAAAAAAATCACTTATCTGGCCACAGTTCTTATTCTGGATCATTCACTATATCTATTTGAACAAAGGATTATTTTGGTAACTAATGATTACTCATCAAAGCACGTGATGTAAGTTCATTTTTAGGTGATATTCAGCATCTTCCATTACTCTGGGTTTATCTTTATCCTGTTTCTGTTCTTGATGACAGTCACTAGCATTCACCTTATTTTGCTCTCTGTTTTCTCCCTGCAATTTAACCTCCCTGATAACAAGAGCTTTGTTGTCTTTTACTATCCCCGTATCCAGAACAGGGAGCAGCACATAGTAGGTGCTCAATAAACGTCTGAATAAATACATTTAAAATTGTTTCACTGACTTTTGAATGTATTGATATATTACTATTGTCAGACATACCAAAGCACAGCAACATGCTGCTGCTCTCTTTTACTGTTGATAGAGATCTGCTGAGGCTGATTGTGATGACAATAAACAAATAAATGACAAAAGTTCTCCTACAAAGGAATACCAGTCATAGCAAGAATGGCAAGTCAAAGTAAGAAGAAGGACTTTTAAACACCCATTTGATTAGTTATAGATTTTATGAAATTTTCATTTCAGCTTCTCCTTCCCCATCTTATCAATATAATATTAAATTTTTTGCTTAGATCACTATTCAGTATCTGAATTGTTACATCCATGAAGGTGTTTCTAATAACTGAATGTTGTTTTTAATATAATTATATAATATTACTTATTTTTTCCTGATTAGTTTCATTTCTTTCTGTTGCTAATTCTTCCAAACCTTCCAGTAGTCCCTCATTATCATTTTCAACAATATCGGTTGTGAGTGGAATGTAATTTGGAGGGTGTGCGTCATGCCTGGAGGCCTACTCCTCTATCTGCTGGCCCACTGCCATCATGGAGTATGTTCGTCTCATCTTTGGAATCCCCTTTGGTTTTTCCTTATTGCATGCCTTTTTCTCTCTTGATTTATTTTCCAGTTTTGCTGGTTGTGATGGCACTTCTTCCAAAGCTGTGTAGGGCACAAAGTGCTGTGTAAGTTACAAAGAGATTATTTGCCCTTTCTGCATACTTTATGCAGTGCAGGTAATAGAGGGGTCATTTGCTGAAAATTCCTTGTGTCCTGAACCTGTGTTCCCAGGACACGCCATTGCAGGGACTCACTCCACAGTTATCACCCGGGGCTACTCCGCTCTGTTGGAGCTCCTAACTCTGTATCCCGTGGACCCTCTCTCTCTCTCTTAGTTTCTTCCCTTCGTTTTTTTAGGGGGAGGTGGGGATGATATACTCTCAGAATTTACAGAGAAAGAGGGCAAGGGCGCTCAGAAGGATCGGTTTTGAAACCTGCTTGTCTGAAGATTTATGGGGATGTGCCTGGGTCGGTAGCCCGTGCTCTCAGGTTTTCTGAGACTGTTCTCTTATCCCACGTCTGCAAGTTCTGGCAGCTAGTATTGGGGGACTTGAGAAGAGGCTGAGCCAGCTCCCAGAGGGCAGCGTATAAAACGTCACCTAATGCCTCTGTTTCCAATGGGAAAGAAACCAAGGCCTTGGCTGTTATCACATTTTGTCCCGGAGACAAAGATTTAATGTTGCTCCTATTTAGAAACTCACACTGCGCCACGGTTCCGGGGCGAGGGACGGGCGTGGAGGCCGGGAGCCTCATAGCCGCTCAGGCTGTGACACTTTCTCGGAGAAAGTGCATTTAAGTCTTCCTTATGCGAGTACCCCAATTGCACAAAGTATTATGTGGGCCTGCCATATTCTGAGCCTTTCGAAAAATCTTCAGAAAAAACTATTGATTTTAAGCTTTCCTCTTCTGTTACTTAGGATCTAGTCCCTCAATTAATTCCGCAATTTTTTTATTTTTATTTTTTTTTCGCTTTCTACCTTCCAAAATTCTTTGATCGTTTCTCCTCTTCTATCTCTTTTTTTGGATTAATATATTTGTAAATATTGAAAGTCTATGCGGTAGTTTTAGCGGGAGTTTGAGATCTCACTTAAATGTATATGATCAAGGCACTTCTAACCTACAATTACTGTATGGCCTTTCTCTTAATTTAATGTCTCTTGTTTACACTTGAGTTAGCAGCACAGCATGCTCCAGCTTTCCTTGATAAATAGCGATGTTGTGTTTATCGCTATGATTACACATCGAGGAACACATAAAAGAAATATCTCATTATATTTCCATAATGCTATATGGTCTGAGTGAAGCTGGCAAAATAACTCAATGACTAATTAACATTTCATTTCCCATCTAGATATTTTGGTCTAACTGAATGGCAGATCTTGTTCTGAAAGCCCTTTGAAGGTCACAAAAATAAGAGTGATGCCATCAGCTCCTAAGGCTGCTGTCTCGTCATCCCCCCAGAACCTGATGTTTTCACCCCTCTAAAGTTAAACCCAATACTTTATGATAGAAACAAATGACTGATAAGAGATTAAATTGCTACTTTAGCCATTTAGACTTGCATGTAGAATAAACTTATCCCAAAAGCTTAAAAATAAAAAGAAATAAGGATTGGGGACATACAGTGGCATGGTATCTGTAGTTTCTTCTCTGCCTCTGTGTTACATGGATCCATCTTAATAACCCAACATCTTTCTGTAAAACTGACGGAAAGTGTTAATCACTTGGATGGCTCTACCTTGGACAGCTGACACTTCTGTTCCAGACTTGTAAAGACATGTAGATAATTTCAAAGAGTGACCAATACAAGACTCCAAGAAATCTTAAAGAGAAGTCTGAAGTCAGGGTCTAAGGCTTTACCTTTATCAAGAGCTGAGTTTGATACATAAAGGGATTCTACTTCTCATTTATCTAAAGAAAAGTATCTGTGGAAACTTGTTTATACAAATGGGACTTGATCGTTGAATGGTCCAGTAGATCTTGCCCATATATAGAAAATGATTTAGGACAATTCCATACAAATATTGCCTTATCTTCTGCTTCCATGAAATATACCAAAGATATTGGGAATATCAACATTCTAATATCAACCAAGTTTGATTTTGGCTCCTTTACCAAAGAACAATCCAGTGAAATTTTCATTCAGGCTCTCTAAACTAATATGTAAAAAGCTAAATTGAAATTTTATAGATTTGGTCCAGCCTTCACCTTTTTTTTTATAATATTTTATCCTGTTTTGGGGGGGGCTTATAATCTATTATATTTATTTCTATCTTGGGCTTATTATTTCCATTATTGAATCCTTTTGAAATTACTCAGTATTTTTTTCATCATACAGTAAGCTGCATGTATATAGTTTGTGCATATATTATCAAATATAGTCAAAATGAAAGAATTTGTGAGTACATTTTTCAAAATTAAGGGAAGATGCTTCATATTGTCTCATTGTTTAATTGTGGAATTTTTCTACAATAGTTCTTAATAAGTCATGCTATCTATTCTTCCTGATTTCAAGTTTTCAGGGAAAGATTTTTATTTTAGCATTGACCTCTGCTTATTTGCCAACATTTTTTGTAGACTTAATAAAAAAGACACTCCGGAGGCTTTCCCCTGTCAGAAAAAAGATCATGCCTCAGTCCAATAAGAATGTTGACCCAACATAGAAACTTAATATATCCCTTGAAAAATATTTCCTCTAGGAAATTTAAAGGAGTGTAGAGGAGGATGAAACTGAAGTGTGCTTTTGTACTTTTCTTTCTCTCCAGATATATAGTTTTAACATGTATAGTATTTTTATATGGGAAAAATTTACAATTACCATGAATCTTTTTTTTTTTTTTGTATGGGCAGGCACTGGGAATCGAACCTGGGTCTCTAGCATGGCAAGCAAGAACTCTGTCTGCTGGGCCACCAAGCCCACCTAATTACCATGGATCTTAAAGAGATTAAAAACATCACATAATATACAGTATCTCATAATATAATAAGGTCTGCTTAAGTGGATTTCTCTATGCATTTCCCTTAAAAAAAAAAAAGAGAGAAACATAAGCCAAGAGAAGAAATAAATGCAGGCATAGTATTCACACATGGAATAACCAAGAGATGCAAAATACCACAAAGTAAGGAAATAAACACATGAAAGAAGTATTGATGATTTTGTAACTCACATCAGAGTTGAGAGTCAGAAAAATATTGAGGGAAATAAAAGAGAGGGGGCAGGCCACAGGGGGAATGGAAGAGATAAGTCACCCTAAGAAATAGAGTGCCTCACCATAATTGTCGATGTATTGAGAACGTGCCTGAAGCCCTGTAGAGCAGAGCACAGCTGCTGCGGAGTGGAGAGGAAGCACGTAGAGGTGGGACCGGACGTGTACCACTGAGAAGGCAGGTCTCCAGGCAAGAGTGAGTTTCAAGGCAAAGGCACCCTGTGGAGACCTGGCAGGAAAAGGCAAGAAGCAAGCAAGCCATGGGAATTCAGATTAAAAAACAAGTGTCACAGTATTAGAAAACATACCAGACCTTCAATCTGCAAGCAAATGCACACACACAATCTCTATTAGTAAAGAAACTGCACTTTTATATGCAGATTAAAAAAAGCACACCCTTGAACTGGGACACCTGTTAAACCATTCATGCTCTGCGCTTCTCTCTATATCATCTATTATATTACTGATAGTCCAGGAAAATACAAAACTCTTCAAATTGACCAGAAAAGGCATATATCGACCTACTGTGAGAAGGTCGACCTACTGTGAGAAGAAAACAGACAACAAATCAGAACATTTCAGATGCCTGCCCCAAAACAACTGTAAAGTAGAGGACAACTATAATACCACACCCTAATTTGGATTAAACTATTCAAAGAAAAATTTTCAGATTGGTTAACAAAGTGAATCCCAAATCAATGGATACCTGAATCAAAGTGATTCGGAGAGGGTGAAAATAGAGACAGTCGAGCGTACACCAGTCACTTAAGTAATAAGAAAGTCAGAGTAGGAATCCTTTAAAATATCCCTGATAGAGACAAAAGGTAGAATTCAGCTAAAATTATTAAAACAAGACAGAGAAAGCCACTTTGTACTCTCCAATGAAGCTATATTGGTCATGAATACCTATGTACAAAATAAGATGGGAACACCTTCATAAAGCAGAAATCTCAAGAAACACGAGAGAACTAGAAACATACCCACAAATAACAGATGTTAACCCACAGCTCTTATTTTAAGAGGGGGTCACATAGAAAAAAACTATTAATTAGGAAGACGGAAGGCATAAACAACACAATCATTAAAGTAGATCTCATGAATATATACAACTAAAATCACACAAAAATAGTGCATCATAAAGCACCCTAAAATAGAGAATATGCCTTATAGTCAAATGCACTTAGGGCACTCATAGTATACATAACATACATCAGATTGAAAAAGAAAACCTCAATCAGTTTCATAAACAGAAATAATAAGAACAGAATTCCCTAATCAAAGTAAAATAAGACAGATCTTAGTATCAAATATTATTGGAAAGACTCTCCCTAAATAAATAAATAAAACCTATTTTTAAAAAGAAGCTGTTCATAAAGAGAAAATGTAATATAAATTGGAGAACTTACCATTAAAACTGAAATAATTTAGTAGTCAATTAAATTCCCAACACAAAACCCTAGAAAAAGAACAGCTAAATAAACCAAAGAAAAGCAGAACAAAAGAAATTGTAACGAGAAAATAAGAAATCAATGAAATAGAAACTATAAAACAGAAATAATAAATACATCAAAATGCTGTTTAAAGAGAGAGAGGAAGAGAAAGCATAAGCAGAAACAGGTAGAAATGATGAAGAATCATTTATCAAGTAGCATATGTTGATTATCTTTTTCCTTGAGAATTGGTCATATTTTCATTCTTTTGGATATTTTAAGCAATTTTGGATTGTATTCTAGATATTTCAAGTATTATGCTTTTAATTGGACCTTGGGCCCCATTACAACCTCTGGAGAATGTTGATTTTTGTTTGTTTTAGCAGGCAATCAACACAGTTATGTACAGTCACCCAGTTTTGTTTCACCTTCTAAGAGCAGTGGCCCAGTGTCATAACAGTTTTCACAGCCACTGGTGTGTTGATTTGGATTTCCCACCACATGTTCAAGTCAGGGGCTTGTCTGGAACTTGGACAAGAGTTTGTGGTTCAGTTAGGTACCAAAGTCTTAAGTGTGATTGTTTGGGGTTATTCCATGCATGGAATGAGTCTAGGATATTCATCAGTTCATGTACGGTTTCTCCCTCACTCTCTGACACCCAGGGCCCCTTTGGTAGTTTCACTGGACATAAATGTAGTTATTTTCTGAGAATTTTAGCCTTCTATTCTTTTAGGCAGTTATCAACAACTGCCTGCTTTGGGGTCAAGCAATGAGTGAAAAGAGAAAAATAAAAGCAGATTCCCTCTATACTCTGCACAATAGGGACCTCTTTCCCCAGTTTCTCTATTCAGAGGAAAGGGTTTTCTCTAAGAGGTTTTAGGTGCCCATGCTGTCACTGCAGCAACCTAGCAGAGTTGTTCCATGACTAATGCTGACCTCAGGCCAGGGCTGAAAAAGAAAATAGAGAAACAAAATAAACAAGGATTCTCCTCACACACTCTGGCTCACAGCAGCCATTTTTCCTGGACATCTTGGCCGGAAAGATGAACTTCTATTGGAGATTTTGCTGTCTGCATCCACTACATAAATTTCCAAATTGGTCCACCCTTGGGTCAAAACTGGGAAATAAAGTAGACAAAAATCAAACAAAGAGTAAACTCTTCATTGCCATGTTGGTTATTTTTCATGTTTTGACTTCCTACTCCTTATCAACCTGATATTATTCACTACTAAAAATTTTCAGGAAGTTTTTTTTATGTCATCAAAAGTTTTTAAATTGTAATCAACAGAAGAGAATGACTTCAGCAGATTTCCTCCATCTTGGTTGAAAACAGAAGTCTGGTCTTTTTTTTTTTTTAACAAGTTCATTCCTCACTAAATAAATAGATCAGTTCTGAAATCAAAGAGAACCAGTTTTAATTTGAATTCCATGTACGTATTTTTCTTCTCTCTACAGTAAATATTATAAAGCCTATTATAATTAAATCACAGGAAAAGCCAAATCTTACCTTGCATGAAAATAAAAGCTCAAATAAACCCACAGACCAGTCCTGTGATTAGGAAATTCCTAATTCCTGGAATGAGTGAAATATTATTTTTATATGGCACCATTAAATAACTGAAGAGCACAACATTTTATCCTGATTATGTTTATTTTCTTATTAAGGAACTTTTTGGTATAACTTACTTTCCTCCATACACCTCTTATATTATATTACCACATGCTTTTAAGGTTTTGAAGAGTTTAGGTGCTAGGGGAAATATTAAGACCTTCAAGTATCTCATTAAAAATCTAAACTCTGATTTTAAATTTTCCCACATATTTTCACTTTTATGCTAAAATTGAATCAATACATTGATGTTTTTATTTCTCAAATTGATGTTTTTATTCTTCTCTAAGAGGACAAGGCCAAAAACGTTTCCAGGTTGAATTATTAAGAAATAGAAAAATAGTCCAGAGGATTTTAGCTGGAAGGACTATAGAATTTCCAAGTACATTGAAGGCAATAAGCTGGCTTATAAGGCATTCCAGAGATGTTGAGAGCCTCTTAAAGATAGTTGAATGATTTAATTAAGATATGCAAAATATTTAATAATCTCTGAAGGGCCATATCAGCATTAGTTATTATTTTTCTCTACTGAGATTTATATTTAAGTGTCTGCTCATGTTCCTTCCATTCAATCACACTCTTTTTCTATGGTTGCTTGTTATCTGAATATCCTTTATCTAACTTTGACCCCTTTCCACCTGGCCACCATCTAAAACCCAAGCGTAATTATGTCAATACCCTGTTTTAAGCATTTTATTCAACCTCCATTATCAAAAAGCAAAATATGTAGCATGTACATGATGCGTTGTCTTCTATAAATACACAGTCAACTAGAATATGTCCAGTTCCCAGTGCATCCAGTGCTCTCTGAAACCTCTTGAGTTATCACATCGTGTTTCTTCCATCTGACTCTTCTGGCAAGCTGTTATATATCCATGAAGATGCCTCTGCCATGTCTTTCTTGATTGTTCCAGGAAGAGTTAGAAAATTCCACTTCAATCTTTCCACACATAACACATGCAATTCTATTTAATAAAGACTTACTTGGCACAAGCTCAGCTCTAAAAGCATGTTAAATGAATAGGAAGAAAAGGAAGGAAGGAAGGGAGGGTGGGACCGCTGATGGAGTTAGGGAGGGAGGGAAGGAAAAGAGGGAAAGGAAGGAAAAAATGCTGATCAGCAACAAGGGTACCAGAAATCAGGCAGACTGATGCTTAAAAAACAGAAAGCTGGTCCTTCATATGTTCAAGAAATTCTGTGGAAGCCTCCAAACTTGACAGTTAGGATCTCTCACCACTGACGAGGAAAATAAAAGGCATCCTCGCCAGCAGTGTTTCTCATTGCTAGGAGATTTCGTCTTCATAATTGAATCAAGGGCCTCATGTTGGGGGTTCAGTAAGTGCTTTGATGAAACCCAAGTGAAGTGCTTATTAATAAAATTTCTACATTCCTTGATTTGAAATGTGAAGAGGCAATTTCCTATATAATTCCATTTATAAAAATGCTGTAAAGACTTTTTATATAATTATACAACACCCTTTCTATGATGATTTCTATGAAAAATTGTCCTGAATGTGGTATAAATGATAGCTGAACTTCTCTTAAGTAACAAGGCTGTTTTTATCTTTCGGTCACCAGGGATTGCATAGCTAGTAGTTTTTCTCTCTCCATGGTCACTGCTGGAAAGCTTGTAATTAAATTTGAGAATCACACTTAGCAAGAATATAGACTTCATTGCCTGTATCCTGTGCATCATCTCCTTCCTGTTTACATTATTCAACCTACCTTGGCTTTTGTTTCCTCACCACTTTGAAATTCATTTATTTTCTTCTCTTCAGAAATGCAGGCAGAAAGTCTTTACCAGCTGGGTCAGTAGAGCAAAGGATGTGCAGATTTTGTTTTTTTTTTCAAAGGTCCTGCACTGCATATTGAGTGATGAATTAGAATATAATTATTGCATGGAAGAAAAAGGAAATTTGAGGGACTAAACTACCCAAAGTTTATCAGCATGAAGTCCAGCATCTGTTATGGTCATTTTTTTTAATTACTAGACCTTCAGTTTTCTGGATTATTTTTGCACTGTATGCATCAGCTCAAGATAGAAAGCTCCAGAGTTTTCAAGATTTCAAGATTGCTTCATTATATACACATATACTACTATGATGCATTCCTCAAGTTTACAGTGACTGTAAAATTAGTATTCTGGACATTTAAATCATCATGATTGTTTAATATTAATGTTGCCTCCACCATCTTATTCACAATTCTCAGTCTCTCTGCACCACTGAAAATTGTGTCCTTATTCCTAATGTTTTTAAGTTTGTCCTGTTAACACACATCTGTTATATTGTTGCTGAAGATGGTACTATCTCAGAAGGGATAGTAGGTTTTTTCTATTCTTCTGATTTATTTGTAGACCTAGTTTTCACTACTGGCCATTTACTGATCTTTCCCTGGATTCCATTTGGACCAAGGAATATTTCTATATAATGTTTCTTTTAATTTGCTGATGCAATATACCAGAAATAGATTGGTTTTTACAATGACGATTTATTCGCTTCTACGTTTACTGTTCTGAGACTGTGAAAATGTCCGTGTCAAGGCATCAACAGGTGATGCTTTCTCCCAAAAGACCGGCTACCCCTGAGCCTCAGCAACTCTGTCACATGGTCAGGCACATCCGATATCTGCCGGTCTCTTCCTTCTCTCCTGGGTTACGTTGCTCCCAGCTTCTGAATTCAGGGGCTTCCTCTCTGTTTCTGTGGTTTCACTACTTTCTCTGTGTCCTCTCCGAGCTTCTCTTGCTTTTCCCTCTGAGCTTCTCTGGCTTTTTTCTGTGTCTTCTCTCTACGTTTTACCCTCTTATAAGAGTCCAGGAGAAAGATTAAGACCCACCCTGACTGAGGGTGATCCCATCTCGAATTAAGATTTTACTCACCAAAAGATCCTACTTACAATGGGTACACACCCACGAAAATGGATTAGCTTCAAGAACATGCTTTTTGGGCTGCATCCAGCTTCAAATCATCGCAATGCTTTAAATGAAAATTCCTCATTCCTTTGACGTAATTATGCAAATAATTATTATTTTGTCCTACTGGATCCCAAATCTTCAGGTCATTTGCAGAACAGAGCGTAAGTCATTATATTGGTAAGAACTCTTAGAGAAGTAAATTACTGGCCCCAAATGAGAGCATCCTTCAGAAGAATACACTTACGAAACTGTTAATACAGTTGCATAAAACTGAACATTGTTTGCACAAAATAACAATAGTACATTATTTCTGCTACAGGAAAACCTGATTCTCCCATACATAGAACATTTACACATCCTTCCCCCCACACCCAATTAAAATGTAACTTTCATTGGAAAGGAAACCATCGAATTTATTTATCATAGTAGATACAATAAATATTTATTAAATGGGATTAAATGACTTGGTAAGTCTTTGAACAAAATGATGAAGAAAGATGGAATATTTGCTGGAAAAGGACAGAGGTAAAGAGGTTTTATATGTGTGTATGGGAATGTGCATTTTCACATTATTAAGACAGATTATGGCATATGAGTGTGCTGATGGAATTATTTGGGACGGAAGAAAAATAATAAGAACAGAGAATAAAATTGCAAAAGCAATTTAAATGAATTAGAGGATATGGGATTCTGAGCCAAGTGGAAGCATGAGTACATGTAGAAAGACTCAGGAAGAGCGCATTCTCTGAAGTAGAGGATTTGAGGATAAGAAAATGATAAGGTTTGACTCATCCTTTTGCATCTACTTTTCTTTGGTGGCAACACCCTAGATCATCAGCTACTGATGAGGGAGAGAAAGTACAAAGGGTGAACTCTTTGTCTCAGAAAGTAGAAAAACAAATTAACTAGGAAAGTGTAGGATTTCAGTTCTGAAGGCTCCTTAAAATTTGTGGTTTATACATTTTGAATGGGAGTGGTCGACTTGATTTTGTGTTTTCCATCATGTTCTGCTGCTTCAGTGCTAGAATGAAATGAGCAGAGAATTGGATAATAGTATGGCTGAGATTGTCGGATGAGTATGATGGAGGAAGAAAGGAATAAGAGTGGAGGCGGGTGAATGATGCTAGTGATGGGTTAATATCACCAAAATACTTCCGAAGGTCGTGGAGCTTGCCTAGGTTACTCAGAGCTGTGTAGTTTCTGATACATATCAGGAATGCCACAGCTATTTATTGAAAGATTTAATGAATATTATCTAAGCCAAAAAAAGTGGGAGAAATGAAGATAGAAATGTGATGAGAAAGTTAGAAATTGGTAACAGCAATGAATGAGAGGTCCTAGTTGGAATGAGGGATTATTGCTGAAGTGGGCACTAGAATAAGGTAATTGGAAAGTCCTGTGGTGGTCTGAGGGAGGGATACGATTCTGTGGTATGTAGGATCTTAGTACAAGAATCCCCATGACTTTTGTAGGCTCTCTTTATCTCTCCCTACTGATCTCTCTCTCTCTCTCTCTCTCTCTCTCTCTCTCTCTCTCTATCTATCTATCTAATCTCTCTATCACAGTATTAATCTATTTAACATCTATCATCTTTTTCTATCCCACTATATTTCTTTCTTTATCTATATCTATACATTTGGATCATAACTAAAATGTTACATTATATTACATTATTTTCTTCATGTTTTTCAATTAACCAGGAATTATGGCAGGAGGATGAAGGGGAGAAAAGACAGTGGCCCAGATGCCCAATCTTCAGTTAATAAGAGGGTGTATCAGGGAGGATGCTAGGGGAGAGGTATCACAAAAGAAGAGAAGCAGCCATGTCTTCCATAGTCTGTGCTTCAAAGCCGAAGAGGGTTTTGAGGAAGCAAGGAGAAACAAGCAGGGCATTTATTCCATCATTAAGATCTGTGATGCATAGAATGTAGGAGAGAAAATGATATACTTGAGTGGCTGCCAGACAACCCATGTTGCTAGGGAACAGAGAGTAGCTGTGTCTCAGATCTGAGGGCAAAACTGTTGGGAGAAGAGGATGAAGATAAGAGGAATTCCTGGAAGGATCTAGAAGATCACAGACTCGGCAGAGGATACCAGGGAGAGGGAGGAGATTAGAAAATGTACAAAAATGTCTGTAGGTAAAATTCTGGTGATACCTTGAGACTCAGAGTTAGAGCTCTGAAGCTATGAAAGTCAGCAGTACCCCATACAGGAACTGTTTAAAAAGTTGAAAAAGGAATCAGACTTCAAATAGAGATGTGAATGAAGCTGAACTGGATAAGACTAAGATAAGTCAGAATATAGGGAAAAGACAGATATGGTCCATATTTTAAAACTTCAACTTTTTTGTGAGAACAAAGGGAGAGTTGCTTATTTGGTGCAAAATTTATATTTTGAGCAGTGCATTTCCTAATTTAACTTGAATAGTCAGGTTAGTTGAACACCATAAGTACGTAGACTCTTGAATAAGGTGTGAGATCCCTTTTTTTATATATAAACCCGTTTTGTGCCCCAGCATATGATTGCTCCTGCTTTCCTGGAGAATGTTCCATGAGCACTAGAGAAGAATGTATAACCCTGTGCTTTGGGGTGCAATGACCTATATATGCCTGTTAGGTCTAATTCATATATCAAGTTATTTAACTTCTCGATTTCCTTGTTGATCTTCTGTCTGGTTGTTCTATCTATAGAGGAGAGTGGTGTATTGAAGTCTCCTACTATTGTTGAAACATCTATTGCTCCCTTCAGTTTTGCCAATGTCTGTCTCATGTACTTTGGAGCTCCCTGACTGGGAGCATAAACATTTATGCTTGTTACATCTTCTTGGTGAATTGACCCTTTAATTAGTATATAGATGTGAGATCTTATTGGTTTGAGAGGTTTTGAGATGTTGGTGGTTTGTCCAGGTTAGTGTGATTCCCCAGAATAATTTGGAAGTTAATAAAGAAATATTTGCAAGGTCCCCCTTGGGGGACTGGTGAGAAAGGAGGAAATACTCAACTTCCCCATTTGGAAAATTTCTGATATTCTTGCAGGCAGTGGGGACAACCAAATCTATAGGCCAAGCCCTTGATCTTGGGGTTCTCCCCTATGAAACTTACTTCTGCAAAGGACAGGCTAAGCATACTTAAAATTAGGCGTAAGAGTCATCCCCAGAGAACCTGTTCTGTTGCTAAGATGTGGCCCCTCTCTCTAAGAGAACTCAGCAGGTGAACTCACTGCCCTCCCTCTCTACATGAGACATTACTCCCAGGGGTGTAAACCTCCCTGGCAACATGGGATATGCTCCCAGAATGAGCCAGGACTCAACATCATGGGTCTGAGAAGGCCCTCTTGACCAAAAGGGGGAAGAGAGAAATGAGACAAAATAAACTTTCAGTGGCTGAGAGATTTCAAATAGAGTTGAGAGGTTATCCTGGAGGTTATTCTTATGCATTATATAGACATCCCTTTTTAGTTTATGATGTATTGGAGTGGGTGGAGGGAAGTACCTGAGACTGTTGAGCTGTGTTTCAGTAGCCTAGATTCTTGAAGACGATTGTATAACGATATAGCTTTTACAATGTGACTCTGTGGTTGTGAAAACCTGTCTCTGTTAGCCCTTTTATGCAGGGTATGGACAGATGCATAAAAAGATATAGAGAAAGAATATATAAACAATAGGGGGAACAAAGGGTAAAAAAAACAAAAAAAAGTCGGGTGATAGATGATGGACCCTAAGGTAAAGAAGACTGTGGGGGGCTGGCTGGCACTGTTCCTGGTGGCCCTTTAAGGTCAGTACTCAACTACATCCTCCTTGTTCACACTGGTCAATTATTCAATTTGGAGCAGTGAGCCTGGCAGTTTCCAAGCTGGAATAAGGGGAGTCTTAGTAAAAACATACAATTTCCAAGTGCCCTCAACCATTTACAAATCCTTTGTTGTGACACTGATTATACCACTCCTGAAAAGTGACAGTCACTTGAAGCCTCAAGTTCATTGCGGATGAGACGCTGAGCCAGTGCTCTTCCCGGACAGGCAGCACCTTCACTCAACCTAGTTCTTTGTCTTCTCACCAGATAAAAGGTATTCATAAGCCTCATCCCAAATTCCTTGAAAACTGGTTGATTAAAGTATGCAGGACTTTTGCGTACTACATATAACTATTCACATGTTGACCTAATGAAAAAAAAAGAAAGAAATTTCTAATTTGAATTTCCTGAGCCTTTTATTCCACAGATTCCAGATATTTCATTGTCTAAAAGCCTTCAATTTGATCTTCACAGGCTAATAAAATCATTCAAAATTATGGTACCCCATGCGTATTTCAGCAGCACATATTCTAAAACTGGAACAACATAGAGAAGATTCACATGCAAATTTGTGATGTGTTCTATATTTTTAGGTAGCGGTGATGGTTGTATAGCACCATTAATGTCATTAATGCCACTGAATTTAACAGTTAAAAATGGCTGCAATGGGGCGGCTGCCGTGGCTCAGCAGGCAGAGCTCCGACCTGTACCGTGCTGGAGGTCTGGAGTTCGATCCCTGGTGCCTCCTGCCCATATGAATTAAAAAAAAAAATGGCTGCAATGGAAAATTTTATGTTCTGTATTCTACCACAATAAATAAAGTAAAAAGAAAAAAATGAATAATATAAAAAGAAAATATGAGACCCCAAATTGTCCAATATTTTAACTGGACATGCAGGAGGAAGGCAGAGGGAAAGTACCTGAGGAATTGAAGGACAGCAGTCATCAATATGAGTTTTCTCTCAAGAAAGAATATGTTTCATGAAACAACATGCTGCTAAAACAAAAACTCTTTATCTTCTATTATCTTGTTCATGCCCCATACAGTATACATGAGAATCACTTATGAATTAATACCTTTTAAAATCTGAGTCTGGTCAACTCTATTGGGTTCTGACATTAGGAAAGACTACTAAGAAATGTGGAGCACAGGTCAGATGTCTACTATTCCATGGTGGGTAAGATTGTGGTCCAGCAACCACCATTAACTTGGTGGATCAGTCTAGTGAAGTTCATTCTAAGTTTTTTTTATTTCCTGAAATTAGCTATAATGGTGCCCCCAATTAATATCTCAAACTTCCAATGAGATAACCAGCCACGCTTTTTAATTGATTGTGTATAGGATAAAAGTTGACAGGAACTAGAGTAGCTGACAGTGAGTTATGTTTACCACAGGAATTTGTGCACAGCAATCTTACTGGAAAACTCAACATAATTCTGCATGACCCAAGAGAAAACACAACCGTTCACCAAAGAGTCCCTGAAAAAGAGGAGACTGACCAAGAAGATTTGCCACTTTTTGCAAGCTTCATGTGCCACCCCACTTTAATAGCAGAAGTCAATCTGGCTAAGGTATTTAATGGTGCTTCCATTCCTCTCCCTGATCTCTTAATTAGGACGGGCTCCCAGCTCTTCCTTTATCTCACATCTTCTAATCAGGTTATCAAGTCCACTGTTTTCTACTTTCAAAAGATCTCTCATATGAATATTTGCTCCTCTCTGTAGACTAATGCCTTGATTGCATTTCATCCTGATACCAAAAGATCTCTTGATTGGCCTTTCCCGCCTCTGATCTAAAGCAAACATTACCATTTTGTTCATTCATCCAACCACAAGCTCCGATTTTATAGTTTCCTAATCCATTCTCTTCCCTGGCTCCTTACTATTTCAGAAGGAAGCCCAAATCCCTCACTCAGCCCTTTCAATGTTCTCTCTCCTCCATCCTCTGAGAGGCAGTCAAGAAGCCTGTTGAGTCTGAAGCCAACCTCCTCAGTTTGAGTCCTGGTTTGGAGGCTTTGAGCAATGCTCTCCATGAGTCAGATTCTTTGGGAAAATCATCATAGTATCTACTTCACAGAGTTGTAGTAAGCATTAAGTGAAGAAAGAACTCACAATGATCCCTGAAACATTAAAATTCACCATTATTTCTTAGACCCAATTTACCTTTTCAATCTTTTTTTGTTTCATTGATGCTCTCCCCCACTCTATACACAAATGAAATTTCTTTTTGGAATTTAAGGAAACAGTGCAGTGTAGCAAGCTGATCTGAGACAAGTTTGAGTCCAGACCTAGTATTGAGAAGTTACTACCATGGGCAAGTCCCCTAATCTCCCTAAGCCCCAATTTCTGCATCTCACCAGGTTATTGTAGGGCGTGGAAATGATGTGCGTGCATTGCACAGCACAGTGTGTGTCACCTGTGTTCTCAATGCGTGATGACTATTTTTAATACTGATACACCCACCCGTGCGTCACACTTGCTAGCCTGCACATCTTCACCTACGCTGCTTCTGCAGAGAAGGCCCCTCGTCTTGGTCGCTCAAAATTAAGGTTGAATTTAAATGCCCTCCTTTCTCCATCGAAATTATCTCTAAAGCCCCTCATACGATAGTAATCTCTTCCTCTTTTAAATTCCTGCAGCATTTTACTCGTACTTCCCTTTTCATAATTGTTTTCTAAATTGTTTTATATTCACATTATCTCCCCCACTGGACTGCAAGATTCTCAAGACTAATCTGTGTCTAATTCATCTTTTTTCCTTATATCGCCATACACCAATAGGCACTCATGAAAGGTCGCTTGAATGAAAATACGCCTGAGACATTCATTCCGAATGTAGGAAAGCATTATTTTTAAAACGAGCTTTCCTGGATGCTGCTCTTCAGTCACTTTAGCTATAAGAAAGAAGCCATGTGTTAGAGAAAGGGCACAACTTGGATTCGATTTTCATTTTTTTAACATTTAAACATTTATAACTTAATGGTATATAAGTACATGCAAATAAGTTGCCTACCATTTGAGATGGTCAACACGCTAATTGACACAGCAGTTTTACAGTGGTCAGTGCACAAGCTCAAGCTTGGAGGCCGGGTGACACCATTTACCAGCTGCGTAACTCAGCAAACTCGCTTACCTTCACTCTCAGTTTCCTCATCTGGACCTGTTGATAATGATAAAGTCCATCTCTTGGGGTGGTTGTTGCCTGATTGAAGATTTTCTTAGTCCTATGCAACTGAAGTGATAAGAAATGATTTTGCTGCTGAGGCTAATATAAAACTACAATTATTGTCCATTACCCTGTATTTCAAATTATCCTTAAAGCAGTATCATTCTTTTTCCTAAAACTTTATATATATATATATGACATCCAACGGTGTATATATATTACGTGTGTGTGTATATACATATATAAAATGCGTGTCTATAATACTTGCATGTGTAAATATATTTAATATATGTATATATAAAATGCATGTGTATATGTTATGTGTATATAAATGCATGTGTGTGTATATACACATCTGGATGTGTATACAGTATGTGTGTATGAATATATAACCTATATAACTTGTGTACATAATACATGAGTGTGGAAAATAATGATTTCAAGGCACCGCTCTTAAATGGTGGTCTTTCACAGAACCAAGTCCTGGGGTGGGGATGGACTGGCAGGTTCTGGCCACTGTACCTGATGCCATGGGACCTGTGTTAGACACACAGACCCAAACAGATGGGCTTATGGGAGCCTGTGACAATCACCTTCAAAAGTATTCCTCCTTGGGCGGGCCATGGTGGCTCAGCAGGCAAGAATGCTTGCCTGCCATGCCAGAGGACCTGGGTTCGATTCCCGGTGCCTGCCCATGTAAAAAAAAAAAAGTATTTCTCCTTGGCTTTCTCCATGGGGCAATTCAATCATTAGGGACAGCTTCACAAGGAGCTCATCTTTGTTAATTTCTTCTTTTTCTGCATTTTATTTCATTTTGGTCTGTGTCCTGAGTGCTTAAGAGGGCCACTAAATGAAGGAAGCACTAATTCCTCTTCAGCTGTCCTCACTGTCCCAATAGAACCGTTCTGATGTCCTGTATGCACTAGAACAGCCCAGGGGTAGCTCAGAAACCCTAGCACAAATTAAAGAGAGGCTTATCACATGCCTCTTGCTCTTGTAATTAAGGATTGAGTTTAGATTTCCCTTTATGTATTGACAGTGATTTTACTGTTTTTTCTCCCAGAGGTGTTTCTTTCCAGGCCAACTTGTCTCTTATTTCTCCTTAACAATGGAGTCGAGGTCAATTCCCTCAGGCCAAGGACTGAGGCAAGAAGCCTCCCTGGGAGAGGCAAAGCTTCCCTCTCCTGCTCCACACTGCACAAATGCCTTGGTCTTCCTTTTGGGGTGATGCCCAACTGGTGTTAGAAACCAGCACAAGTGTGGGCACCTGAGAATTGGAATGCGGGGACACGGAAGTGTTTGTGTCACGGTGGTCCTCTTGGACCTCAGGGTCTCATCTTTAACAATGGGGGTGATAAAACATAGTTTTCCCAACCCTGGCTGTCAGCCAAAGCACAATTCTCCAGACGGTGAAGCACCAGTGACAGGTATTTAACAGCTTGCAGATAGTCTGGACTAGAAAAAAAAGGAAGAAAAAAAGAAGAGAAAGTTGCGGTAGAAAAGAAACCAGGAAAGCAGAGAAAGAGAGAGAAAAATAGAGGGAGGCTTTCAAAACGATATAGCCACTGAGAAATTTCCAGGGAGAAAAAAAAAAGAAATCTGTTTTACTGTTTGCTGAATTTACTGGCTCAGTACACTGAGTAACTGAAACCTGAACACATTGCTGGTACGTGTTTATTGTCTGTCTCCTGCCCCTAGGATGTAACCTCCATGCGGACAGGAACTTGGCTGGCCACTTTCCCTGCTGCATCCTTAACACTGTAAGGAGCCTGGCGTGGAGTCCGTGTTTCCTCGCTACCTGGTGAATCTGTGCGTGCGACTCTGCAGCACCGCAGCTGGAGAGAAGTCCTGAGAGACGCATCATTAATTATATTTACTAGAGCCCGCCCAGCTTTTCGTTTTCTTTTCTTTTCTATCTCAAAGAAGATATTTATAACATCAGTATAAGTAGAACCATAGATGTGTTTTCACAATTTATATGGAATGATTCCATGTACATATATTTTGTTGTTGTTTTTACTTTTCTTTATTTCTGATTCTATATATTTTTTAAAAAATACATGATGTTTCCAAAAGCTGTAATTTTCCCTTTTGTCTTCTTTAGCACTATCTTTCTGCCTACCCATTGCACCCAGTTTAAGTCCATTTAGTCTGCTATGAGTCCATTCAGTTCCTGGGTTAATTTTATTTTTACACAGAACTTAAAAAAATAGCTTTGTCTTCACTTCTGCATTAGATAAATTGGGAGCTTTAAAAGTTAAAAAACAAATACAATTTTTGACAATAAGTAATAGGCTATCTATAAAAGCATTGAAAATTTATGATTTATCTCACCAAATGTATATTTGTGTGCATGTGTGGTATACAAATATAGAAATAGATATAGACGAAGACATAGATACTGATATTTAATTAAACAGCAGATACCAGATAGCTTGGTTCCATGTAAGAGTACAGAAAGGAATCAAGAGACATCTGCATGGACTATTAAAAAACACCAATAAGGCCAATAACTTTGAATATATGAAATGCCAGAGAAAATGAAATGATGGAGAACAATTCCATAATGTCTTTTGGTGGTAGCTGGAATTTTTCAGTGAAGTTAGAATTTGTGCATAGTATAAGCATCATGTTGCAATTTCTCTGACTTTATTTTATATCACAGATACGAATGAAATGATTGTGGCTATGCAGTTATGCTACCATCATTTACTTAACAAAATGAGATTATGTGAGCTTTCCTCTTTGCCTAAAGTGAGATGAGGATATCTACAGGTTGACAAATTTACTCACAAACATTTGAAGCATTAACATTATTAATAAATCATCATCTCCCAAAGTGATCCAAAGAATATTAGCCCTTCCCAGCGCTCCATGAGGAGTGAGTGCCACAATCAAATGTTGTAATCCTTCTCAATTCTCATTAGCATGATGAGTGTATTTTTGAGAGCAATACAGCTTTTTCATTTAAGGGTGTTTTCATTTGCTAAATCTGCCAGAAAGCAACACACTAGAGATGGATCGGCTTTTAATAAGGGGATTTATTTTGTTAAGTTCTTCAGAGCAAAGGCAGCTAGCTTTCCTCTGGCTTTCTCTGTCACATGGGAAGGCACACAGCGACATCTGCTGACCTTCTCTCCTGGCTTCGGGTTCCAATAGCTTTCTGTGGGGTTATCTCCAAGCTTCGGGGCTGAGCTGTGAGTGCTGAGATGAGGTGTGCTGAGCTGCTGAGCTCTCTGCTGAAATCTGTCTTTTAAGCCTCCAGTTAATTAAATTAAACTGCACTCAGTGTAGAAGGGGCTTCCCTTGGCTGACTGCAGATGTAATCAGCCATAGATCAATTTCACATGCCGATGGTTGAAGTCCACATCAACAGATAACAAGGCACCATCACCTGGCCAAGTTGACACCTGAACCTGACTTCCACAAAGGGAGTTATTATTTTGGAGTTATTATTTTCTAACTTTGGAGTTATTATTTTCTAAGTTCAAATAAACCCAGGTTCTGCCACTTACTACCTTCAGCAAGTTAGCTGCTCCCTCTGTACTTCAGAACCCTACCTGTAAAAATAGGAATAATAGCAATACTTAACTTCTTGGGGTATTTGGGGTAACTTGTGTTACACATATAAATCCCAAGAACAGTGGCAGCAAATATTATGTACACAGCAATTAATGTTATGGTCATTATAATTATTTATTGTTAAAATCTCTGATAAATCTTAAGATTAAACCTATTTATCTTTGCTTCACCCAACATTTCCCAAATTTGCTGAACACAAAACAATTATTTTACATAACCACAAAAAATCCCACAATTATGTAAATCAGGAGAGTTAAATTCTGTTCCATCAGTCATTTTCAGAAACACTGAGGTAAAGTATAAAACCAAACTGATTTTACAGCTCTGTTGATAATGTGGTTGGAAAAAAATAAATATTTCAAATTCCTTTAAAATGAGGATGTCAAGACTCTGTTCCCCAAACTGGTACGGTTGCTATGGTTTCCACGTGATTGACGGCTTGCGTTCCCAGCTCAGACTATCCTAACTTGACGCCAGCTCACCTCCATGGCATTCAGATGAGTGGAACCAATCCGGCCCTAGGTAAGGGACTCCTTTCTGCCCAGACCCCCCATGAGAGTTTTGTTCAGTGTCCCTGCGACAGCTTGGCCAGCCTCAGAGCGCCTGGCCCGCAGCCCGAGCTCGGTCTAAACTCTCCGGCTCTGTGAGTGCTCGCCAGTGTCATGGTCACAAAACAACTTGGGGACCCTGAGCCAAAGACTGAACACTCTTCTAATCCCTGACCGCAAACTGGGGACGCCTGCTTTGTTGTTGCGATTGCCTCCTGGATCTGGGTAAATTGGCCTCACTTAAAGCTACACCTGCCCATAAGCCACCATGGGAGCTGGTAACTCCCTAAGCCTGCCGTCCGCAGGGCCCCAGCCAGAGTCAGCGCGCCCCAGACCCAAGTCCCTAGGGAGACGCCAGCCTGCAGGAGCTGGAACCCGTCAGCCTGGCCAGGAGCAGTTATACCTCAGTCCCCATGAGCAGACCTCCAGGAGCCTCCTGCAGCAAACCTCCCCCTCCGTGTTAAAAGTTAGCAAACAATCATGGGTAACACCCTAACAAGTCCTGAGTCCACCCCTCTCGGATGTTTACTCTGTAATCTCGGTAAACTCCAATTAAAAAAGAAAATAAAACAAATTTTTTTCTCTGCAATTTGGCTTGGCCGCAATACCCTTTAGAGCAACAAAAATGTTGGTCACAGTATGGCACTCTTGATTAACAAATGGTCTGAAAGTTCTCACTCCCCAGCTTAATAAATTTATTCCGTCGCATAAGTGTTTGATGACTGTTTAATTGTTAACTAATATATTTGGTATGTTAAATATTTAATGCCTGTTTTTTGGCTAGTGTGTTCTGTTTAATTATTGATTGGTATGTTCCTTCATTTATATGACTCAAATGTTCATAACTGGCTACAAATTACAAAAATTCTTTTAAAAAGGGAACATTTAGGTTGTATTAAAACATTTTAGTTAGAAGGCTAAAAAAAGGTTTTATTTCTATAGCATAATCTAATCTCACTATAATTTAAAGTGAAAATGCTACTACAAGTAAGGAATTAAATGCACTATTTCATTTCATTTTTACAAAAAATGAAGATGGGATAAGATGGCATATTCAATCCTTTATTTATCCCCCTCAAAAATATTTTTTTGTTTCTGTTGTTCTTTTCAAATAATAAATTTCTTATTTATGTCTGTATGCATTTTCAATGTACAGTCTCATACCTCTGGATAGTAACAGCAAATTAATAGGAAAATTCTTAATGAGCGGTAAACCTACTATTTTTCTGTCTGTACAATCAATTAAAAAGTTTTCCTAAATTTAAATTTGGGACAAATTCAATGAGCTCAGTATATTTCCCAGAGCTTAATAGTCAATATACTTTTAAAGTTCTTTGTAATTTTCAAATATTATAAAAACAATACAAGGAATTAAATGATAAATTTTTAAATTAAACAAATACAATTTTATCCTGCTTAGGTATGTTTTACTTAAAAAAATCAATTTTTTTTTCCTAAAAAAGAAATTTATGAAAATGAATTCTGTCTGTCATAAAATGATTGTAAAGAGTTATAAAGAAGGACTTTATGAAAGTGAATTCTGCTGTGATAATCAGTACTGAGCAAAATGTAATAGGTCTGTTTAGCCTGTATTTCAAAAAAAGGAAAGCTTTTGTGTTATGCTGAGTATTCATACAAAACTAAAGTTAAGTTTTCTGTGTTCTCTTAACATAAATTACTAGTATCCTCTTGATATAAAGTATTTTAAAAAACAATTTTTCTTAATCATCCAAATTTTGTGTATAAAATATTTTACATCAAAATAATATCTTTATTAATGTTTATGCTGTCATTATCCTTTCTTTCAAAAAACAAGTCTTCTCAGTGTTACACATAATTTGTTCTTTCACCTTGTATAAATAAGGTGCTAAGGTACTAAAGTAACTGGACCCTATTGCATAAAAAGTATTTAAGACATATTACAATGGTTAAAAAATTCTTTTTTATTACCAATTAAATTTAAATAAGTAAAATATTCATATATTTAAACATTGTATAAATTCCTAAAAATTTGACAATATTCTCACTATCAATATGATATCCTAACATTAATCTATATAACGTTAAGCAATCGTATGATGTTATTTTTATTTATTTATTTTTGGGGGGTGCATGGTCCAGGAATTGAACCCGAGTCTCCCGCATGAAAGGCAGGCATTATAACCATTGAACTATCTGTGCACCCCTGGTATGGTGCTATTAATCGTGATATTAATTATTTTTAAAAGGCTGCAAATCTGGATGGGCCACAGTGGCTCGGCAGGCAGAGTTCTTGTCTGCCAATGGAGACTGGGTTTTGATTCCCAGTGCCTGCCATGTTAAAAAAAAGTGCTACAAATCATAAAAACAGCCAGTTGTCAGTTGTACTGCTTTGCTCTAATGCTTCTCTAAAAATATATGTGCTCAACTTAAAAAAAAAAGTTAAACAAATTTATATATTATATTTTATCTGTTAAATAACATTATTCTGGTAAGTATGTAAAATATAGAATAAAACCTCTGTTATGATGTCTTAACATAAAACAACTGTCTATTGTTTTTATTTCTGAAAAAGCTTCATTTAAAAATACTTATAAAAATTAAAGCTCAAATTGTAAGCATTAACTATTATCATTAAATTCTAAGGTACTTTACTTTTATATAACCCTCAAATGCCAATTAAAAATGTGATGAAATTGATACCATTAAAACCAAGATAAATCAATATGCAAGGGAGAAAATACTATTGTGTGTATTTTAAAGCTTTAACTTTTTTGTAAGATAAAAGGAAAATGTTTATTTTGTCCAAAATTTGCACTATCTAATTTAATCTGTCTAGTAAATTAAACAACCTAATTCAGCTTTATTTAATATAGAACCTAGAATAAGGAACAAAATCCTGGTATTTTGTACAAATTAATGTTTTATACTTTACATTTCAGTGTTTGGGGCAAAAAAATGAAAAAAGGTGTCTGCAAAGTCCCTTAAAACACGGGGAAAAATAAAACTATTAGGAATTCCTCCAGGTAGCCAAGGCTTCAATTTTAAGGCTTGCCCTTATAAAACTTGTTTGCATAATAGTACACTAAACCTACATAAAATTAGTGCCTAAGAGCCATCACCAGAAGATCTCTGCTGTTGCTCAAATGTAGTCTCTCTGTAAGCCAATCTCTGCGCTTCCCCCCAACAGGGACATAATTTCCAGGAATATAAACCTGGCAACTAATAGCGTGAAATACAGCTGACTTTGTCATCACAGAACATGGCTGGCCCTGGCACTGTGAGACATAAAATCCAAAGATGAGACTGACCCTGATATGGGTGAACTAACCAAAAGGGGGGAAAAATAGAGTTTCAATGGCTAAGAAACTTCAAACTGAGATGAGAGGTTATTCTGGAGGTTACTCTTATGCAAGCAAATCCCAACCAATGATGTTCCTAGAAAACGTAAAAAATATCTAATGCTCTATAAAATTTTACTTATTAAGTTTGTTTTTCAGAAACTTAAAACCTCCTAATTGTTCCAATGCCAAAAAAGCTCTAAAACCTGAAAATGCTGAACTCTCCAAAAATAACAACTTTTTTCATCAATTCATCCCTTTGCCCCTTAAATCTTATTAACAACTCACTCCTCCTTAATTATCCTCCTATTAATTTTCTTCCTAAACCCCTGCCTCTTACAATGTCTATCTAGGTTTGTTCACAGGTCAATAGTAGCCGTAACTTACCAGCAGAATTCTGAAAACATATTCCTGCTACAACAAAAATTTAAAACCTGCTCCTGCCATACCCAATTAATGATGCCTCTGCCTAGCTCAAAACAATTTTTCCTTCAACTTTGTCCAGACACAGCATGAAGTAGCCAAAAAAGAGAACACGAGGTTCATACCCCCTCCAAAAGTTGCTTTGAGCTAAACTAAGGCATCCCCCAATCTAATCCCAACTCTAGTCAATTTTATTAAAATAAAAAGGCAGAAATGTCAGGTATCAGAAAATAAAACTTGACATTCAAAATGAATTCTGTGGCGTGGGGGGCCCTTCAGTTTCTTTCCCTCAGCAGCTTCTCTGACAGGACCTGACGTGTTGGCAAAATAGATGGGCATAAGCGTGCCAATGCCCCACCCACCAGAGGCCATACCAGATAACCATGAGCATGAAGTCATTATCTGCACCAGCCTGATATCTCCCAGTGAAGCCTGTGGCCACACGTCACCCCCACCCCTCTTGGCACACTTTTTACTTTAAAACCACAAGCTGTCAGAAAGAAAGTTGGAGCCATTTCTCTTTTGCTAGCAGGTTTTGCTGGCTCCCACCTGCCTGCTCTCCCGTTGCTTTCATTCTGTCTGTTTCTTTCTCTCTAGCAATAAACTATTAAGCTTTAAAAAAAAATGAGGATGTAGAGAGCTTCACAGAACACTGACCTGATAGACATTCAATTTTCCAAAATGCTTCTGACTGATTTGAGAACATTGATATTTACAAAAAAGGAAGAAAAAAAAACTTAGTTGTATTTTACAAATGGTTAGGAGTGTTTTTGCTTAATTGCCAAAAATTAAAATAAACAGAAGACAAGCATTAGATTCAGAACTATGCAAGGGCCTTGTCTCAACATAAACAAGAGTCAACATCACGGTCCTGTAGCTTGTCCCTCCCTGAGGACATTCCATGTGCATGTGCCATGAAGGGACACACGTGTGACCACTGCTGGCCCAGGGATTGGAGCTATGGGGTTCTCAGAGCAAAGCGCTAATTCTTTCCCAAGTAGATAAAGGACTAACTAAATGTAAACAATGTCTTGGAGGCGTGAATATATTTAGCATGTTTCCTCTACAATATGAGGTGTTATACATAATTGCTTGGGCTTTCTCTACTCACACATGATTCATAATGCTGAGAAATGCCATCCTAAGGAAAAATTAAATTTAATGATGTGAGCTACATGCAAATCTCTCAGCAGTCATTTTATCTAATGAGACAAAACAAAACCCTACCTGTCCCCCAAATAGCACACATGCATACACACAGGGATGCCTATATACATACAAACAGCATCAAGAGCCTAAAGGGACAAAGAGCTAGTTCTTAAAATACAAGGTGTTTTAGTTTCCTTGGCTGCTTGAGCAAATATCATGAAATGGTTCAGCTTATAAAATGGAAATGTATTCATGCATGGCTTTGAGGGTGGGAAAATGTCCAAATCAAGCCACTATCAAGGCAATACTTTCTTCCTAAAGACTGGCTGCCAGTATCCTTAGCTCCTCTGTCACACGGCAAGGCATATGGTGGTGTCTGCTGGTCTCTCTTCTAGGTTTCCTTGATTTCAGCTTCTTGCTTCCAGGCTTTAACTGTGTACAGGTTTCATTCTCTTATAAAGGACACCAGTAATAGGATTAAGACCCATACCAATTGAGGTGGGTCACACATTAACTGAAGTAGCCTCATCAAAAGGTCCCACTCACGATACTTATAATGGGTTCACACCCACAGGAATAGATTAAATTTAAGAACATGTTTTTCTGGGGTTCATACAGCTTAAATTATGAACACTTAAAATGTTGTTCTTGTCAAAACAGCTATTCCTACTTACTCTTCCATACAGACTTTTGTTTCTCAGCCTCCAAGTGTCACTCTGTGACAATTTTTAAACCTAATTTAGGTAAGAATCCTGAAATCAAATTTTTCAATAAGATATTTCTGATTCTTTTATAACGCTTGTCCTTGCAGCTTCCACTGGAGATTATAGTTGCTTTTCTCAAGGTACAATGTTCAAACATCTATCAGTTTCTCCATTTCAAAGTTTACTTCAAGGAAAAGACGATTTACTTTGCTAGTGACTGCATCTCTAGACACTTTTGATTGCCATCAAATATAAAAATGACTTCTAAAATGGGGAAAGAATCACTGCTGATGTACAAATCATTGCCAAGTTAAAGGAACCATTATTTTGGTGGGATTCTAGAGATTCTCACAATCTTTGAAAGAAGGAAAATTAAAAATATTGATCTTGGTAACACATCTTCTTGTACAACTAGTTAGCTCTTGTTTGATTGACTTTAGGAATGCAAAAGTTCAACCCTGGTGGTAGAGAAGACCAAAGCAATCTCAGAGTGAGGTAGCAGTGCTTGCTTGAGAAAAAACTTTGTTAAGAAAGGACAGGTCCCAGGTTAAATCACAATGTATATATTCCCATCCCTACTCATGACACACTCTATGCAATAAAATCTAGTATATAAACTGCAAAGGATGAGAAAAAGATTCTTCCTTTGAAGCAAGGAAGGTCAGAGATAGCTCTTGATTTGGCAATATGCATTTGGACAAAAGGGGAAAGAGTACCTCTAGGAAATTATTGTGGTAATAAGAAACTCATGTATTATTTATCACTAGAAGTATTTCTTTCTTCTGCACAGCCTGGCTCTGTAAACTTGTAAACAGGTTAGAAAGAAAAATCAGTCCAACCTTCTGTATTGATTTGCTAAATACTGCCAGAATGCAATATACCAGAAATGGGTTGGCTTTTATAAAGGGAATTTATTAAGTTACAAGTTTACAGTTCTAAGGCTGTAAAAATGTCCAAACTAAGTATCCAGAGAAAGATACCTTGACTCAAGAAAGACCTGTGGGCTTGGCCAAGATGGCAGCTTTTAGCGAGGTGTGGAATTTAGTTTATCCTCCAGAGAAGCTAATAAATAGCCAGAAACAGTACAGCACAACTGCTGGGGCCACATTGGTGACCATATACACAGCATACCCCAGTCTGAACCAGCTGGACTGGCTGTGAGCCCACCCAGAACCATGAGTTCTGCAAGCCGTGGTGGCCAAGGCCCCTTCCCCACAGGCTGCTTCCCAGAGGGAAAAGGAAAGAGAGCTTACCAGCAGCAGGGGTTGAGTGCAACAAAATTCCAATTGCGGAATTAATTAACAAATTCTAATTACTAAAAATAGGCCCCCAGTTCAGCTGAACCTCCAGTAAAAGCAGAGGTCGCTGTTTTTTTGTTTTTTTGGTTTTTTTTTTTGCCCTGGCACAGAGGGGGCAGGGCTGACAGGAAAAGAAAAAAAAGCAGACTTTTTTTTTTGGATTTGAAATGTTCTGGGACCTGAAGGAAAGGAGGGGGCACATAGTACCTGGAGATACACAGAGCAACATACCAACTAAAGCTTTTGATTGGCAAACCCAAGGAATGCAGTCTTGCTCTGGAAAGGATTTTTCTCTTTCATATTGGTGACTGTGTTTCTACAGCTTGACTGCTCTTTGGATACAGCTGCAAGGTTTTTCGGGCTCTCGGGCATATACAGAATTAAGCTTGTTTCAGTGTTTATCTGGAGCCTTCCCCAGGAGATGGGTGGGGCCCAGCTCAGGTGGAATCCCTCCCTCAAGGAGTTCAGACCCCAGGGTCTGGAAAAGTGAAGCAATTAAAACCAGACTACAACCTCTCCTCTGTTTCCACCACACCCCCAGCAGGGAGAGTTTGCTGAAGTTAAAGGTAGCGCATCACCTTATGCTGGTGGGACCTGCAGGAAGACAAGCACCACATACTGGGCAGATAGGAAAAATGGAGAGCCGAGAGGCTTCATAGGTGAGCCTTTCAATCTGCTGGGTCTCACCCTCAGGGAAAACTGATGCAGGTGACTCTTTCCTCCTGACAGGAGACCAATTTGGTCTGGGAAAGTCTGGTTGGGGTCTGTAATACCTAAGTAGATACTCCTAAGGGGGAAAAAGGCACCATAAAAGCAGGGCAGGAAACAAGAAAGCAAGAACTGAAAAATTCTGATCTGTTAAACAAAACCTAAGCTTGAGGTCCAGAGTAAGCTGAACTGAATGTCAAAGAACAGATAGACAACAAAGTCATCGAGCAAGAAAATCCTAGGTAAAAAAAAAAAAAGTGAAAACAATCTCCAGAATAAACCAATTAAGGTAATTAAATGCCTAGATGCCAGTAAAAAATAAAAATCATGCTAGGAAAATTGAAGATATTGCCCAAAGGAAAAACCAACAATCCAAGTGAGATACAGGAGTGTAAACAATTAACTCAAGATGTTCAAATAGACATAGAAAAATCTCATCAAAAATTAAATCAGCAAATTGAGAGACTATATAAAGAAGGCAAGGGAGGAACAAAAAGAAGAAATCAAAAGTATGAAAAACAAATCACAGAACTTACAGGAATGAAAGGCACAGAAGAAGAGATGAAAGAAAACAATGGAAACCTACAATGTTAGATTTCAAGAAGCAGAAGTTAGGATTAGTGAACTGGAAGATGAGACATCTGAAATCTGACAAGCAAAAGAAAATACAGGGAAAAGAATGGGAAAATATGAGCAGAGACTCAGGGAATTGAATGACAACATGAAGTACATGAATATACATGTTGTGGGTGTCCCAGAAGGAGAAGACAAGGGAAAAGGAGGGAAAAAACTAACGGAGGAAAGTATCACTGAAAATTTCCCAACCTTATGAAAAACTTAAAATTACAGGTCCAAGAAGTGCAGCATACCCCAAATGGAATTGATCCAAATAGATGTACTCCAAGACATTTACTAATCAGAATGTCAGAGGTCAAAGAGAAAGAGAGAATCTTGAAAGCAGCAAGAGAAAAGCAATCCATCACATACAAGGGAAGCCCAATAAGACTATGCATAGATTTCTCAGCAGAAACCACAGAGGTGAGAAGACAGTGGGATGATACATTTAAATTAAGAGAAAAACAGCCAACCAAGAATTCTATATCCAGCAAAATTGTCCTTCAAAAATGAGGGGGAAATTAAAACATTTTCAGACAAAAAGTCACTGGGAGAATCTGTGACCAAGAGACCAGCTCTGCAACAAATACTAAAGGGAGCACTAGAGACAGAAACATAAAGACAGGAAAGAGAGGTGTGAAGAAGAGTGTAGAAATGAAGACTATCATTAAAGGTAAAAAAAAAAAAAAGGAAAATTAGATATAGCATATAAAATCCAAAAGGCAAAATGGTAGAAGAAAGTACTGCCCATACAGTAATAACACTAAATGTTAATGGATTAAACATATGTTAAAAGTGAAAGGTTGGGAAAGGATATTCCATGAAAACAATAATCAGAAAAGAGCAGGAGTAGCTATAATAATATCCAACAAACTAGACTTCAGATATAAAGCAGTTAAAAGAGACAAAGAAGGACATTATGTATTAATAAAGGGAACAATTCAGCAAGAAGACATAATAATCATAAATATTTATGCACTGAGCCAGAATGCACCAAAATACATGAGGCAAACACTGAAAAGAGAAATAGACACATCTACCATAATAGTTGGAGACTTCAGTTCCCCACTCTCATCACTGGACAAAATATCTAAACAGAGAATCAATAAAGAAATGGAGAATTTGAATAATACAATAAATGAGCTAGACTTAACAGACATTTATAGAACATTACTCCCCACAACAGCAGGATATACCTTTTTTCTCAAGTGCTCATGGATCATTCTCAAGGATAGATCATATGCTGGGTCACAAAGCAAGTCTCAATAAATTTAAAAAGATTGAAATCATACAAAACACTTCATCATATCATAAAGGAATGATGTTGGAAATCAATAATAGGCAGAGTGCCAGAAAATCCACAAATATATGGAGGCTCAACAACACACTCTTAAGCAACCAGAGGGTCAAGGAAGAAATTACAAGAGAAATCAGTAAATATCTTGAGACAAATGAAAATGAAAACACGACATATCAAAATTTATGGTATGCAACAAAGGCAGTGCTAAGAGGGCAATTTATTGCCCTAAATGCCTACATCAAAAATGAAGAAAGAGCAAAAATCGAGGAATTAACTGTCCACTTGGAAGAACTAGAGAAAGAACAACAAACTAATCCCAAAGCAAGCAAAAGAAAAGAAATAATGAAGATTAGAGCAGAAATAAATGAAATGGAGAACATGAAAACAATGGAGAAAATCAACAAAATCAGAAGTTGGTTCTATGAGAAAATCAATAAGATTGATGAACTCTTAGCAAGGTTGACAAAAAGAAGAAGAGAGGATGCAAATGAATAAAATCAGAAATGGCAGAGGAGACATAACCACTGACCCCACAGAAATAAAGGAAGTAATGAGTGGGTATTATGGACAACTTTGTGCTAATAAACTTGACAATGTAGATGAAATGGACAACTTCCTAGAAAGGCATTAACAACCAATATTGACCTGAGAAGAAACAGATAACCTTAACAAACCAATCACAAGTAAAAAACTTGAATCAGTCATTATGAAGTTCCCCAAAAGGAAAGTCCAGGGCCAGATGACTTCACATTTGAATTCTACCAAACATTCAGGGAAGAATTAGTACCAATCCTGCTCAAACTCTTCAAAAAAATTGAAGAGGAGGAAAAGCTACCTAACTCATTCTGCGAAGCCAACATCACCCTCATACAAAAGCCAGATAAAGATATTACAAAAAAAGAAAACTACAGACCAATCTCTCTTGTGAACATAGATGCAGAAATCCTCAACAAAATTCTTGCAAATTGAATCCAGCTGCATATTAAAAGAAGTATACTCCATGACCAAGTAGGATTCATCCAGGTATGCAAGGATGGTTCAACATAAGAAAATCAATTAATGTAATACACCATATCAACAAATCAAAGCAGAAAAACCAAATGATCATCTCGATTGATGCAGAAAAGGCATTTGCCAAAATTCAGCATCCTTTCCTGTTGAAAACACTTCAAAGGATAGGAATAGAAGGGAACTTTCTCAACATGATACAGGGAACATATGAAAAACCCACTGCTAACATCATCTGCAATGGGGAAATACTGAAAACTTTCCCCCTAAGATCAGGAACAAGGCAAGGATGTCCGCTATCACTATTGTTTTTCAACATTGTGTTGGAAGTTCTAGCCAGAGCAATTAGACAAGAAAAAGAAGTGTAACCCATCAAAATTGAAAAGAAAGAAGTAAAATTCTCACTGTTTGCAGATGATATGATACTATATGTCAAAAAACCCTAAAAATCCACAGCAAAACTACTAGAGATAATAAATTAGTACAGCAAAGTGGCAGGTTACAAGATCAACACTCAAAAATCTGTAGTGTTTCTATGCACTAGTAATGAACAATCTGAGAGGGAAATCATGACAAAAATTCCATTTACAATTGCAACCAAAAAAATAAAATATTTAGGAATAAATTTAACTAAAGAGACAAAAGATCTATACAGAGAAAACTATAAAAAATCATTAAAAGAAATCACAGAAGACTTAAATAAATGGAAGGGCATACCATGTTCATGGATTGGAAGACTAAGTATAGTTAAGATGTCAATTCTACCTAAATTGATTTACAGATTCAATGCAATACCAATTAAAATCCCAAAAACTTACTTTTTGGAAATAGAAAAACTAATAACCAAATTTATCTGGAAGGGCAGGGTGCCCCGAATAGCTAAAAGTACCCTGAGAAAGAAAAATGAAGTTGGAAGTCTCACACTACCTGACTTTAAGGCATATTATGAAGCTACAGTGGTCAAAACAACATAGTACTGGCACAAAGATAGAAATACTGACCAATGGAATTGAATAGAGTGTTCAGATATAGACCCTCTCATCTACGGACAATTGATCTTTGGTAAGGCAGTCAAGCCAACTCACCTGGGACAAAACAGTCTCTTTAATAAATGGTGCCTAGAGAACTGGATATCCATATGCAAAAGAATGAAAGAGGATCCATATCTTACACCCTATACAAAAATTAACTCAAAATGGATCAAAGACCTAAGCATTAAATCTAAGATGTTAGAAGAAAATGTAGGGAAATATCTTATAAATCTTATAATAGGAAGCGGTTTCCTAGACCTTATACCCAAAGCACAATCATTGAAGAAATAAATAAATAAATAACTGGGAACTCCTCAAAATTAAACACTTTTGTGCATCAAAGAACTTCGTCAAGAATGTAAAAAAACAGCCTACACAATGGGAGACAATATTTGGAAATGATATATCAGATAAGGCCTAGTATCCAGGATATATAAAGAAATTGTTCAACTCAACAACAAAAGACAGATAACCCAATTACAAAATGGACAAAAGTCTTTAACAGACACTTCTCAGAAGAGGAAATACAAATGGCCACAAGGCACATGAAAAGATGCTCAACTTCCCTGGCTATTAGGGAAATGCAAATCAAAACCACAATTAGAGATCATCTCACACCCACCAGAATGGCCATTATCAATAAAACAGAAAATGACAAGTGCTGGGGAGGATGTGGAGAAAGGCACATTTATCCACTGTTGGTAATGTCAAATGGTACAACCGGTTTGGCAGTTCTTCAGGAAGCTAAGTATAAAATTCTCATATGGCCTGGCAATACCATTGCTAGTTATCTACTCAGAGGACATGAGGGCAAAGACACAAATGGACATTTGCACACCAATGTTTATAGCAGCATTATTTACAATTGCCAAGAGATGGAAACAGCCCAAATGTCCATCAACAGATGAGTGGCTAAACAAGCTGTGGTATATATATATGATGGAATATTATGCAGCTGTAAGACAGAATAAAGTTATGAAGTATGTAACAACATGGATGGACCTTAAGGACATTATACTGAGCAAGTTAGCCAGAAACAAAAGGACAAATACTGTGTTCTCACTGATATTAACTAACATTAATGAATGAACTTGGATAATTTCAGTTAAAAACAGAAATCATCAGGAGATAGAAATAGGGTAGATATTGGGTAATTGGAACTGAAGGGATACAGATTGTGCAAAGGGACTGATTGTAAAAATTCAGAAATGGATAGCACAATACTACCTAACTGTAATACAATAATGTTAGAACACTGAATGAAGCTAAATGTGAGCACGATGGAAGGAGGAAGGTTGGAGGAACAAATGAAATCAGAAGGAAAGATATATGATAAAGACTGAGATGGTATAATCTAGGAATGCCTAGAGTGTATGATAGTGACTAAATGTACAAACTTAAAAATGTTTTGCATGAGGAAGAACAAAGGAACATCAATTATGCAGGGTGTTGAAAACAGATGGTAGTTAATATTTTAAAACTTTAACTTATGTGTGAGACTAAAGCAAAAAATGTTTATTTTGTGCAAAATTTATATTTTGACTAGTGCATTTCCTATTATAACTTATGTGGAAAGCTTAACTGGACACCATAAGTACATGGAACCTTGAGTAGGGCATGAGATTTTGTAGGTTTGTCCAGAGTGATGCCTCGATAAATTCCAGAAGGATTTGAACAGGGTATAAAAAAGTATTTGCAAAGTCCCCTTGGGGGAATGGTGAGAAACGGGGAAAATTAAACTTCCTCGAGTGGAGAATTATTGATATTCTCATAAGCAGTGGGGATAACCAAAGCAATAGGCTGAGCCCCCAGTCTTGGGGTTTGTTCATATGAAACTTGACCCTGCAAAGGATAGGCTAAGCCTACTTCAAAAGCCTAAGAGTCACCCCCAAGAGAACCTCTTTTGTTGCTCAGATGTGGCCTCTCTCTCTCAGCCAACACAACAAGCAAAGTCACTGCCCTCCCTCTCCTACATGGAACATGACTTCCAGGGGTGTGAACATTCCTGGCAATGTGGGACAAAATCCTAGAATGAGCTGGGACCCAGCACCAAGTGGTTGAGAAAAACTTCTCCACCGAAAGGGGGAAGAGAGAAATGAGACAAAATAAAGTGTCCATGGCTGAGAGATTTCAAACAGAGTCAAGAGGTTATCCTGGAGGTTATTGTTACACCTTAAATAGATATCACCTTTTTAGTCAAGGTGTAACAGAGAGGCTGGAGGAAACTGCCTGAAAATGTAGAGCTGTTTCCAGTAGCCATGTTTCTTGAAGATGATTGTATAATGATATAGCTTTCACAATGTGGCTGTGTGATTGTGAAAACCTTGTGTCTGATGCTCTTTTTGTCTACCTTGTCAACAGACAAGTAGAACATATGGAATAAAAATAAATAATAGGGGGAACAAATGTTAAAATAAATTTAATAGATTGAAATGCTAGTGATCAATGAGTGGGAAGGGAAAGGGGTATGGTATGTATGAATTTTTTTTCTGTTTTCTTTTTATTTCTTTTTCTGTATTGATCCAAATGTTCTAGGAAATGATCATGATGATGAATATACAACTATGTGATGAAAAAAGAGAATGTTCATATTGTATGTTGATTCATTTTATTAATAAAAATTAAAAATAAAAAAATAAAAAAGAAAGGCCAATGGTATACAAACCTCAGCTGGGAAGGCATGTGACTGGCATCTGTTGGTCCTTTGGCTTCTGATTTCAAACAGCTTCCTTGGGGAGGGTGTTTTCTTTCTGCATTTTCAAATGTCTCTGTCTGTGTCAGCTCTGAAGCAACTCTAAAATGTTGCCCCTTTTAAAGAAGTCCAGTAAACTAATCAAGACCCACCTGGAATGGGCAGACTCACATCTTCAGCTAATCAAAAGACCACACTCACAATTGGGAGTGTCACAGTTCCATGGAAACAGTCTAATCAAAAGGTCACACTCACAGTTGAATGGCTCAATCTCCCATGGAAACAATCTAACCAAAGGTCTCTTACAATACTGTCTCTACCTTACAATAGTGAATCAGGATTAAAGGACGTGGCTTTTCTGGGGTACACAATAATTTCAAACCAGCACACCTTCTCTGCCATACAAACATCCAAAAGCAATTACCTCAGCTCTTCTAATGCAAAGGCAGTTTTGAATGGTGGTTAAGCCTGGCGTTTGGGACCGCAGTACCTGGGCTTAATCTTGTTTTTATCATTTACTAACAGTGAGACCTTCAGCAAACAAGTCTACTATACCTTGTGTATAAAATGGGGGTAACAGTTGTACTTCCTCTAGTTGTTTGTTATGAAGATTGTGTTATTTATTAGTTTTATTATGTTTTTTATTTTTTGCTGACCAATGATAACAATAGGAGATCTGAAAGTGCTGAACTTTGATTTTTATAGTACTATGTTATAGACCAAGTTTGTACTTTAGGTAATTAACATTCAACATAAAGACCATAAGCCTTATAATTTCTGAGGGAGAAGGAAATCAACTGTAAGATATATCAACTTAAGAAATATCAGTAATGCCAAAATGTTTAACAATTGAGAAAAATTTTAGGGCCTTTTACACAGTAAACTTTTAGCAAATATTCTCTGAATAATGAGAGACCACCTCCAAGTTTTAGTCAAGGCATTTGTTTGTGATTCCCTCTTTGTTGTCGTACTTGATTTATTTTGAAATAGAAAGACCAGCTTTCATTATTTTCAATTTACATGTGTAATAACAAATTTCAGAAATGCCTTAAATATTTTTAAGTTCTCAAAGATTGGATTTATTGGAACTAGAATTTGAACTGAGCTTTATTCATAAAATGAAACTGACTGTTGACCCACGATCAAGGTCCTTCTCCATACAGAACCCAATGGTTCTTAGTCAACTCTCATTTATTTGTTGTAATAGTAATTAGGAAAAAACAGTTTAGTCAATAATCCCATAGTTTTTCAAAAACTATGAAAAAAGGCTGGTATTTGATGTAAATTTGTAAAATTTTAAATGGAATTTTTTAAAGTATATTAATAACCTGGCTTTCATCTTATAAATTTAGATTCTGTTCTAGAGGATAATATCCAATTCACATATGTGTTAGAGCTATGAGAGAAGTAGAAATGTAGTATTATTCTATCACAGACACCCATCTTAAATATATTAACAATTGATGTTTATATGGGATTTTACTGCCTTGTATTTCCATATATATCATCTCATTTGAGCATGTGGGGTAGGGAAGTTATTCTTATCATTATACAGATGGCCACACTAAGACTAAATTGAAAATTTCGTGTTTGTAGGGTCATATGGCTTCTAAGGCAGTAGAACTAGGTTTGAACTCATGTCTTTCAGGGTTGAATCCCAAGCTTGTTGAGATCCTAGGTTCTTGCTTTCTAAAGAAAAGTCTGCTGTTTGTTGTCACTATCTGATCTATTCATGTCATAGGAAAGACTGTTTCAATTCAGTTGTTCTTTTCTGCAAAGCAGTTTGCAGTTGCATTTGCAAAACCTTCCCCATATTTACAGCAGTTTCTCTTTTCTAGGTTCCCCAGTCTAACTCCTCCTTCCAGAGCAAGTTTAGTCATCTTTCCCAAAGGAAAGGATGTTTCTTTTTCTGAACACTGTTGTTTGGTTTTGTTTCTTCTATTCCTACAATTGATTAAAGACTAAGTACTCTCTTCAAATAAATGTTAACAAGTTTTGGCATATCCCTCAGTCCCCATGGCAGTGCCAAGCAGTGAGATTTATGGTGACATTCAGCAGGTTTTGGAATTGCATCTGAGCTGCAAATATTTCAGCAGGGAATGACCAAGTGGTAAAGGCCTAGAAATGATCAGAGTATTATGTATGACTCCCAGGCTTCCGTTGAGGAAGGTTATTTTTAAAATTGCCTATATAGCCAAAATCTCTAGAGATCCAAGTGAGATTTAATACACCCAAAAGTTCTTAGCTATAAAATGAGAAAATAAAAGTATCCATGTAAGTATTTTATTTTGTTATAACCGGAACACAAAACAGGCATGATAAAGGCTTAGATTTTCTTTTGCTTCTGTAACTAACTTTGTTAGTTGTACTGGGGTCATTAACAGCAAGTAGAGTGTGATGGTGCATAGTGTATAGGAGATACCACCATCGTACAGGATGAAATTCCAAAGATGCCACTTCTCAACTGTGTCAAAAGGGATGAGTAATTTCTCACTCTAAATGTCATCTTCTTTGAGAGCAAGGCAGCGTTATCATCTATCTCACTGTATGGTGATGAGGAACAAAATAATGTAAATTCATCCCTCAAAATAGGAACTGGCACATAGTTTTCTCTTAATATAAATGTCAGAAAACACTTGCTGATGATCAAGATTTTGGAAATGTGGTATATACAAATATTCTTTTTATGGGACTTGTCATGGTCAGGTTCATGTGTCAACTTGGCCAAATGGTGGTACCTGTTTATCTGGTTGGACAAGTGCTGGCCTGTCTGTTGCAATGAGGACATTTCATAGAATTAAATCATGATCATGTCAGATGCATCCACAGCTGATTCCATGTGTGATCAGCCAAAGGGGAGTGTCTTCTGCAATGAGTGATGCTCAATCTGATCACTGGAAGCCTTTTAAGGAGGATTCAGAAGAGACAGGCTCTCTTCCTGCTTCGGCTGGCAAGCCTCTCCTGTGGAGTTCGTCCAGACCCTCCTTCGGAATCGTCGACTTCACAGCCTGCCCAGTGGATTTTGGACTCTGCGTTCCCACGGTCACATGAGGCACTTTTATGAATTTTGTATTTGCAAGTGTTCCCTGTTGATTCTGTTTCTCTGGAGAACCCTAACTAACACAGGACTGTTTCAAAGTCTTTTTACCAATTTTTAAAGGTCTTCATTACAAAGGTGCAGTAGTTGATACTATTTTGAATACATTTGTAAAATTATACCAAGTGTAAAACCTCTTATACTTTAGCTGTGAAATTTGAGAAAAGAATAAATTTTTAACTAATCTGAATGTTTTTATGGGAATGAGACAGACTGACCAGTTAGTCTTATTTCTTGTTAACTCAGTTTTGGAGTTTCCCTAATTTTTATTAAAATTTACTTTAGTGTCTAAATCAAATTAGTAAGTTGAGCATCATTTTTTCAAAGAGTAGGTAGGTGATGAAATCAATTTAATGGTTCCCTACCAGTATTTTAATGGAATAAAATAAAATAAAAGTTAACAAAATATTGTATTCATGAAAATTTTGGTTCTGCTTTATATGTATGTACATGTCTATTGTGGATTTGTGTGTATGTAACTGCATGTTAATATGCATTTTAAACTAATTTCTTATCTTGGTTACAATCATAATAGTTTGAGAATATTAATGATGTAGGAAATAGGAAGCTATCTTTCATAGTTGAGGACCCTGAAGCAATTCAGTGGAACCACTGTTTATTGAAATGAGAAATTTTTCAAGGTAGAAAGTTGTATCACAGTGGTTAAAACCTTGTAATTTTGAGTCCATAAATCAACCCAAATTCCTCCTCAACCTTTTATTAGCCATATGACACCAGGGAAGTTCTTCAAATTCTTTTGGCTTCAACTTGCCTATCATTTGTCTTGGGGATAATTATAAAAACTTCCTCAAAAAATTGTTTTGATGATTATGAGTTAATACATATAAAGTGCTCAACACAGTACCTGACACTCTTAGGTGTTTACATTGTTACTCATGATTTTTAACAATAATGTTATGTCAATTTATTTAGAACTTGAAATATACTTTACCATCTCAAGACAGCTTATATGAATCCCATAAATTTAAAGTAGTTATTCATGGCCTTATGTCATGTGACTAGATATTTTAAACTTTGTTTCTGCTTTAAAATTTATTTCTAACAAAATTTTCCATTGTTGCAGCCAAAGCCTGAAAGATGGAACTCCTTTTTCTTTTCCTTACATTGGGTCCCAGGGATCTGGAGATAAGAAGGGAAGAGTAAAAGAGGAGGAAGATGAAAAGCAAAAACTATGATAAATCTAGCAAGAAGGGGAAGGTTTCCCAAGGCTGAAAGCCTAGTGAAAGTGTGCCAACAGTGGAAGGCCAATGAATGACCAGAATAATTGAACATCAAAGAGGAAGTAGCATATTGTATCATTTTTGAGCATCTCTCATATGCCAGGCCATGTCTTAGATGCTTTCCATACATTATCACCAACTGAAAAATGATTCTGGAAATTTCCTTTTAGAAGTCAGTTAACAGAGGTTGGGAAGACAGAAAGTTAACTAGCCTGGCTGAGGTCACATCCTACAGCTAGCACTTGGTAGGAGTGAGATTAAAAGCCAGGTTTATGTAATGCTGAATTCAAAGAAATGAAAGAAGAAACAGAAGGGGAACAAAGGAGAGTCCCAGAAATAACAGCAGAGACAAAGTCCATATTTTTGTATGTCTCGTTTTAAAGTCAAGAAACTTTAGGTAAGAAACTGACTGCACTTGAATTATTCACATGAAAGTGAAAATAATGGAATTTATTGTGTATCTATCAAAAATTTATTGTGTATCTGCCAAAGTAAATGTTCAACTTCAGAAACCAAAATGACTTCTACTGTTAGTATTATTTTCTTTTTAATTATCTTTGAATTCTCTCTTTTTCCCATAAGAAGAATTACAGTTAGAAAAACTAATCAGCTCATATTGGTCCCAAATGGTTAGATTTTAATCAGTCAAGATTTTTCTCTTTTAATAAAAAATGAGATGTTCTTAGATGTGTTATTCAAATCTGTGTTCACTAAGGTCTACTGAATTGTGTGTAGACCCAGTACTATAGATGGATGTTTCTCAATTTCTCAGTGAGACTTAAGTCTTTTTCCAAGCAGTATTGGGAAACATTGTAACTGAACCGGCATCCATATATGATGTTATAATTGGGAAAAGGAACCGCACTTCAGGCTGTATAACAGACTTTCAGAGTATTTTAAAACACTCTGGCTCTCAGTCTTAAGGGAAATTCGAGAGTAAGGTAGGTTCATTGAAGAATTACCTAGTTAGATTTCCCATGTAGAAGATAATTGCTGTCTTAAAGAGTATGGAAACTTTCTTTGCAAATCCCAAAGTTGATAAATCTATGCCACAGGATGAGTTGAAAGGTCTCTACGAAGGTGGAACATGGGTACCCAACTGGCTGAATAACATTTATCTGTGTTCCATAAAAAGGATACAGTGTCCTACAAGATAATACCTGTTGTGTAAATGAAGGAATTACCAGATGAATGGTTAGGGTGAGCCTTTCAAAACTCTGCAAGATAAACTTTATGTAGTTACATCTCTAAAGATTAGAGAACTCTTGAGTAGTGTAAACTAAATGGAGAATTAAGTGGGATCCTACAAATACTTCTAATGACAACCCTAATGATTTTTGTGGACATGTGGCTCCAAAGTATTTATTATTAACTTCAAGTGAACCATAATCTTTAAATTCACTGCAGTGTTAAAAGTTTGCAAGTTATTTCTTAGAGCAAAGACTAAAATATTTTAAAATAAAAAAGCTGGGAAATAAGATGTCCATAGATGCTTTGAAAAGTTCTGACATGTCCCTGTGAATCTCGAAGACCTCCACAAATGTCTTTTTATGAAGATCTGCAAAAGCAGAAAGTGAAGGCAAAGATGCAGTTGTCAGCTCTAATGTTGAGTGTTGAAGGGTTGTCCAACATGTACACATGTGGCAATGTCTGGAAAACGTGTCGGTTCCGTACACTTACGGAAGTCTCTGTAAAATTATTAGTCGACCGCTAACCAACTGAGCAGACACTTCAGTGGCCACATGTGACAAAGAATATAGACTATATAAAATTAGGTCGTGAAATCTAAAAAAAAAGAACAGAAACAACAACAGCAGCAACAATATTGGACTTCAGAAGTTTGATAATGATGATTATAGGTGTGGCTATCTTTTAATTTAGCCTCCTTTGAGTTTATTAGATGTCTAGATTCATGGTTTTCATCAAATTTGGGGGGTTTACAGGTATTAGTTTTTCAGATACACTCTAGCCCCTTTTCTGTCTTCTTTCCTTCTGGGACCCCCTTTATGTGTATGTTGATACACTTGATGGTGTCACAAAAGTTTCTGAAGCTATGATTATCTTTCTTCATTTTTTTTTCTTTGTGACTTAGTTTGGATAGTTTCAATAAGCCTGTATTCACATTCACTGATTGTTCTCTTCTGTCTTCTCAAATATGCTGTTTAGAAATCCTCTCTCCTGCCATCTTTTGTTCCCAAGGTATATCTAGAATTCAGTCTGGAGTTTGATCAAAGTGTCTCGAGTTATCCCCTCAGAAATAATAATTTTCTTTCCTCTGAATTCCCAAAGCTATATGTACACTTAGTATTTAGCAGATAACAATATATTTAAATTTCCCTATTTCTCAGTAGACTGTGAGTATTTTCAAGGCATAAAATATGTTTTATTAAATTTGTGTTCCTGAACCTCAGTACAATACTTGTCATATTACATGGACTTTTTCCTAATATTTTAATAAATTAATTTAACAATGAACCCATGATTGAATGAATACTGTTCTTACAGAGAAGATGGACATGTATGAATAATAACTTCCTTCTGTGAATGCACAGCACAAAGAATGATGATTAATAGGATTCTAATATTTGTTACAAATCTACATTTGGCTCTGCTTTTTCAATACTTCTTAATTTTGAATTTGATAAATTAAGGGTAACATGAATTTAAAGCAAGGATGTTAACTGTGATTATAACACAAATTAGAAGTTGATCATACATAGAACCCCAAAATACATCAAGTCAGTTACATTTAAAATAGCAAATAATAAAAGCATGTGACCTACTAAACCAATCAATTGTGTAAATACATAAGTATAAAGACACATAAAGGCAAGGAAATATTTATCGCTGTGTTCTAAGTCAAAGATGACTTTATTATATTTTCTTATTTTTTTGTATAGCCTGCAAATTTGCCAATACTCAAGGATTAATTTTATTGAGAAACATATTTATGAATTAAAGTAAACAAAATATCTCAATAAAACAAAATGATTAATTAAAAGTTAAATTAATATTCATGAAAATAAAGGTAAATTCCTACATTTCTTTCTAATATATATTACAGGATTTGGAGATAAAGAGCGCATATAAAAACACCTGGGAACATTAGGTAAGTATGAGCACAGTATGTATGAGCCAATGGTGGCTATTATGACAGTGCTAAAAGAGTGCCTGAAACCACAGACAAGTTTCCAGAAGCACAGCACTGAGCTGAAGGGAAAAGAATAGAATTGCTGATCATCAGTGTTCATGTTACCCCAGAGAGGAATTACCGGGTTTAGATTTCTGTACTGCGTTTGATAAGGTAACAATCTGGAATGCATTCACAATTCGGTCACTGGAACACAAGGTGAATGGGAAGGAGAAGGAGAGGAAGAAAGAGAAGGACGACCTAATGGGAACATGACGATTGCTAACATATATCTGAAGGTTGTCATGCTCAAGAGGATTAACCTATAAGTAAAAAGTAGCTTTATTAATGCCTTTGTTCTCTGTCTTTTTGCTAGCCTAGGATGTCTTGGTAAAATGGCATGCTGGCATCTGCGATTGCGATTCCTGCTGATAGAGACAATCACATAGAGGATTAGTTTAGGTTTCTACTTCACTCATTGCAATTATTGGTTTTAAGTGCTTAATCTGTGCCACGTATTCTGCTTAGCACTTTATGCAAAACATCTAATTCAATCCTTAATAAGACTTTTTACTACAAATATTATTATGCCTGCCTTACTGATAATGACACTAAGGCTTAAAACGGAGATGCAAATAAATTCTAGAAGTAAGATAAAAATTTGGATCTGTCTGAATCCGAACCTTATACTTTTAAATATGACACTGTAGGTATAGTCAACAGGTAGCATGTTTTGGCCACATATTATGAATTTTATTCCAGTCAAATCATGTATAAAAATGCTCTTTTTCTTTGGCATGGGCAGGCTCTTGGAATCAAACCTGGGTCTCCAGAATGACAGGTGAGAATCCTGCCACTGAGCCACCACTGCCTGCCCAAAAATGCTCCTTTAAAATATAAAAACCACCAAATGTTTTCATTGTACCTTACAAAACTTCTTTTTAAATGATACTTTATTTGGAATTCTTTTAGCACAGATTTGCTAATCCTAGAAATCTCTAAATACCAAAGATATAAGACTCAGAAAGTGTGATGATCACAATGTAGAGGAAACTGTGAGGGACTTACCTCTTCAAGATAAACAGACAAGCACGTGGCCTAGAATGAATTAGTGTGTGTCAGGGACAGTTCGGCCTGGGGTATGGACAGTAAAATCAGAACCTCCAAAATGATATTTTAAACTAATTTTTAAAATTTATTCAATGTTAAAATTGTCCCATTGTATGATATAATTCAGAATTTTAAAAATCACGTATTTTCCAATAATTGAAATCACATAATATGGGTGTCCTCAAATACCCTACTTACATTCTTCATTAAATGCCTTTGTAAAATTCATTTTTCATTAATCTTCTAAGAAGCTTAAAAGTCCTTTTCATAAGAAACAAAGTTTTAACTTATCATCAACATTTACCTAGAAAAATTTTGCTACGATATTATACAAGATATAAAAATGCTGTACATGAACACATGTTAAATATCACCTTTCACTTAAATAATTTCTTTAATCAAATATATTTCAAAAGTAAATATTTTGTGAGTGACTTTTACCATTTATTCCTATCTTGAATAGAAATAAATTTTGAATTTGACTATGTACTATGTTATTTTCAAAGGTTAAAAACTATACCAAATTGGGTGGGCCATGGTGGCTCAGCAGGCAGAGTTCTCACCTGCCATGCCAGAGACCTGGGTTCAATTCCTGGCACCTGTCCATGCAAAAAAAAAAAACTATACCAAATACAAATGTTACTTTTATAATACATGTAACAATACAAATGGTAGTTATGTGAACAGATGGAGTTTATTTGGTTGCTCTTACACCAACTTATCAGTTTATTAGTGTTTGTTAAACAGCCAGAATGCAATATACCAGAAATGGAATGGCTTTTTATAAAGGAATTTATTAAGTTGCAAGTTTACAGTTCTAAGTCTGTAACAATGTTCAAACAAAGGCATCCAGGAACAGATACCATAATTCAAGGATGGCCGATGAAACACCTCCGTCAGCTGCGAAGTCACACGGCTGGCAAGTTGCTGGATCCTTGCTCCTGGGCTGCATTGCTTTCAGCCTCCATTTCTGTGAATATTCCTCATGTTGCTTCTCCAGGGCTGGCTTTCATCTCTTGGCTTTCCTTGGCTCTCTCCAGGTTATGGTTGTTTAATATCTCATGGCAATGTCTGCTGGGCTCCAAGCATCTACAAACATCCGTGTCTGTTCTGTGAAGCAACTATTCTCCAAGTGTCTACATCTGCCCTGTCAGCATTGAGGTTTCTCCAAAATGTTTCTCCTTTTAAAGACTCCAGTAAACTGATAAAGACCCGCCTGGCATGTGTGGAGTCACATCTCCATCTAATCAAAAAGTCACATCCACAATTGAGCATGTCACATCTCCTTGGAGGTAATCTAATCAAAGTTTCTGCCCTACAATATCGAATAGGATTAAACGAAACAGCTGCCCCCACAAGATTGAATCAGGATTAAAACATGGCTTTTCTGGCATACATAACACTTTCAAACCAGCACAGTTAGTAATCATTTAGGATTTTAAATATAAGTAAAAAATAAAATAATCAAGGCAGGTCCTTACAGCTTTAATGATCTTATACTATTAGATGAGTTACATGAGAATACTGTAGAATAAACACCTTGGGAATCTTTCAGACTAGGAATGGATAGACCAGTTAGTAAATAAATAAATGTACTTTCAGCATATTCTGTCAGGAAATAAGGGAGAGGATGAATGACCTTACAAAGTTCCTCAGTATTAGATCTGGTGTTTTATTGTGGAAAAAAAAAAAACCAATTTCTTCTGCTTCTTACAAAAGATTGACCACCAGTTGGTAAATCGCACTATATTTTTGGAAGGGTGCAGAAGAAAATGCATAATACATATTAGGGTGTCTTGATTTGCGATGCTGTAAAATATAGTTGAGTCTTATAGCAGGTTTAGATTTTACATATTTAAGCTTTCCTTCCCTCAGGCAAACATGCTCTGAACTTTAATATTTCATCATTTTTTTCCTTGTACTGCATTTCCCTTTGTATTCATTTTTTTATATTGAATTAATTAGTGAATTTGCCAAAGCAGGAATTGCAAGACGCAGAAACTGTCAGGATGAGCCCAAAGAGCATATGGTGTTTGACAGGCTGGTATCAAACAGCAGTTGAAATAGAACACCATTTTCCAAAATTTGTGAACTGGGAAATGAAGTTGGTAAACAAAAAAAATTATTTTCTTGGTATACCATCAACTCCTTATCATAAATGTTTGGCGACATTTTTTTCAGGCTTTCTTGTTTCACATCTCTTCTACATATGACAACGACATAACTTTGATACTATTTTAGAGTTCGTAAGCATCTTCACATTATCTCATTTGGTCTCCAATCAACCCTGTCAGTTCTATTGGAAAAACATCATGCTGACCCTTAAATATGAGGAAACCAAACTCAGTGATGGTTGCAGCCTCTCTGTGGGCATGTACCAGGTGTGTGGCTGAACTGCGACTAAAACACAGGCTTCCACGTGTTAGACAAAAGTCTTCTCACTACATGACACATTGGGCCAGACTCTCAAGGAGGGTAGCAGTAGAATGGTAAGCTGCAAGAGCAACCTGGCATCATTTTCCACTAAAGATACCTCTGAGCAAATTAGTTATAATAATGGGGCTATTGATTACTAAGGTATCTGGGTCATTTATATCAGTCGAATGTGGGAAATCCAGTAACCCAAGAACATGCTAGGGTTTTAACTGGCTGTATTAAGGTCATAACAAAGGCTAAACCTAAACCCTTCCATGTTGTTCTCTCAGCAATAGAATTATAATGGGAAAGCATACGTAAAATGAGTAAATAGAAGCCAGATATGGAGACACATGTGGTCCAGTTAGCTACACCTTGTGGAAAGAAATGGTGAAGGGTTTGGAAAGAATTTGTACCACCAACAATGAGAAAAAGAGAATTAGATATGAAGGACTTCCTCTGAGCTGATAGACTTAGAAAAGTTGTGCAGCCTTCTCTGCAATGGCCAATCTATGTAGAATAAACACGTGAATGTACTTCCATATTCTCTGGCCTATCATCGTCTGAAGTGGAACTTGAACTTGGGAAAGACAGAAGTTCACTCTCTCAGCATGCTGTGCCATTTGTCCTGAGAGTAGAACAGTTGGAGGAGATGCTGCATAAACTACGTCCCCTTTCACTCACCATGTCTCTATAGCGGAGGGGCGTTCCCAGCGCAGGAGTGGAACATGGAGACAAAAGCACTGACTGAGTCTCGGCAACATGTTGAAAAGTGACAACATCAACATGAAAACTAACTCACAGGCTCATTCCCATGACTTCGTGAGCTCCAAGCTCACTTTTTTACTAACATAGACGATATGTAAAGGATAAGATATTTTCACATAATTCCATCTTTAAGAGGTTAAGGTTATGCCTTCCAAACAGTATGCATGCTCATTAATAATCCCATTTCAAGTTCATTACTTGGGCATTTATCTAAATCTAGATTTTCATCACAATATTTATGATTATTGATCTGCCTCTCCTTATACCTGGGAATATTTGGCTCCAACTTTGAAAGAATTTTGCCACCTTTAAAGATACTCTTTACTTTGTAGACTGATGTTGCAGGTGCCAAGTTTGGCGACAGGAGAGTGTGCCCTCCCTGCTGTATTGCCTCAGGTCCCATCACTCTCAATCCACTGAAAGCTAATTTATAGGTCCATAACTCCTGGGAAACTACCCTGGAAAATGTCACTGATGAATTGATAACTATAAAATTCAATAGATGCTTTCTAGTTCTTAGCATGATCTCATTAAAGAATGTGAAATTGTTAAACTTTCTCTCATTGAAATTTTTTCTTTATTGACTCCTGTCTCCCACTTCCCTGTGCATCTCCATCCAGCTCTGTGACTACACATTAGCAAGACTTTGTAGGTTCCTTATACTCAGTTGCCCTTGTAAATGTTGGTATTTCCTTGGGCTTCTTCTTCATTTCTTTTCTCATTTTACATGAACTTCTTAGCTGAGCTTATTCACAGTGATTCAATTTGGGATAAAATGTATTACCCTAGACCACAGCTCTCATCAGACTTTGGAAAACAGCTGGATATTAAGGTCCATTTATAGTTCCAAGCAATACTAAAAATTGGATGTTTCCAATTATATGCTGGATGAGCCAAAGACACTTTATTGAACTCACCATATTTCCTCCAATATTATTTCTCTAAATCTATATCCAAATTTAATAAATACACTACCTACATTCTAGTCATCCAGAAGATATTACTTTTTTTAGGAAATCAGATAAGTCAATATTTTCCTGGTTAGTTATTTTTTCATTTCTAAAGTTATAGACAAATTTTACTTCTAAAGTTTTAGCAAATGATTAATTTTATTTTCCTCAGGTTTCTATGTGTGTGTGTGTGAAAGAGACAGAGAGTGTGTTCTGTTTTGGTTTGGTTTGGTTTAGTTTGGTTTGGTAAATTCTAAACTAATTAGTGCTACTGATGTTTATTTTAATGTTGTTAGTTATTAGTGAGTTTATTCCTTTAGTGTACCTTTCTGGAAAGTTGATGTTTGAAATGATCAAGGGAAACAGAATAGAGAATTTGGAGTACCTGGAGTGTACAGAACCCATCATCGTATAAGCCGGTATGTGTTTATTGTGTATCTGCATGGATTTCCTTGTTAATACACACTAGGTTAATATACATCTAAATCTGTGGCAGAATTTAGAATGATACTTGCTTTTATTATAACTTAAAAGTGAAGTTTTGGGGAAGAGTAGCCAAACCTTACCCACCTCAAAACATTTGTACAGCTATGTTAATCTAAAACAAAATAAAAATAAAAACGAACAAAAACCCTCAACAATATCCAGACCACATCATCTAAGTACAGTTCTCCACATGACTCTGAGCTTTTGCCTCTTAAAAATAAGCAAAAGGATTCCAGACTATAAAAATTACCCTGGTTCACTGAGTAATTCTATTCTGACTTTTTAGAACAGAGTCCCTAAAGCAGAGCCTGAGACAGGAACTCAAATGTATGTGATTTACTGAGAAACTGGGCACCAGGAAGTGTCTGTAAGGCATGAGGGGGGAAAGCCAAATGAAGATGAGGTTCCAAGTAGAGGCTAGCCTTTGCTTGATGCTGGGTTGGAGATAACCAGGAAGGGGCTCTGGACTGCAGATTGCTCTACATTTTTGTACCAATTTAGGGTAAGCATTATTGGGCTTTTCTTCTTTCTTACCAGCCAGCCATCAGCTGGAATGGGGGTGGAGGATATTACAATTGAGACTGCACCCATCAGCCAAGCCTCTTCAATTGAGGCTGCACCCATGAGCTGAGGGTAAGACTAGGTGAAGTTGACATGTTTACGTCATTAGGTGCCTCCATGGGCACTTGCAGCCACCATAATAGATTACCAGGTGGGCACTAATGACAGCTACTCCACTGATCTTCTGGGTGAGTATAAAATCCATAAATGTGCATTAGTTAATCAAATAATCCATTCAACAGAAATTATTGAAGACATGAACCAAATGCTATGAAAGTTGTGAGAGAAAACTAAGATGTGATCTTTATTTTCAAAACACATACAAACAACATCTTGCCCATAAAAAATAATCAACAAAGTTTGAATTGAATTGGAAAAATGTAAGTAAATATGTATGGAATGCACAAATACAATCACTAAAATCACAAATGCTATGGTTGTTTAGTTACCGGAGACACAGATACAAATTGAAACCTATGGGAAGAACTTCATGAAACTTCAGGGCATGTTCATCCTGGAGGTTAGATAGAGCTTGGAAAATTGAATTTGAGAAGGGAAGAGTTTTTGGACATAGGGATTAGCATGAGCAAAACTACAGAGTAAGGAGTAGGAGGATGTATTTGGGTTAAAATGGGGTGGATCTAGTTTCATGAGGTTTAAGTAGCTTGTATTTGGGAAGAGTGAGAAATTATGTGGAAGGAAAATAGGGGCCAAATCCAGATTGAGAGGTCCTCAAATGCAGGCTGAATTGTCAGTCTTCCTTTATAAGCAGGGGGGGTGACATTAGACATTTCTGAGGAGAGCAGATATGTGTTTTAAAAGGATTTTATCTAATCATAGGCAGATAATTGCATTATTTCCAGTTTAGTAGCATGATGTATATTGAACTTTTATACACCACTGAGGAATACTACTGGGTTAGCCTTCTAAAATCTTTAAAAGTAGGGAGAAGACATAACAGGTAATCTGTATTGTTAAAACAAGTTGGGACAAGTATAAAAACCACAAGAACATGAAGAGAAATGCAATCAATGTAGATGAATGTTCAGCAACTGAATTAATTTCAATACCTCCTCCTCCCCACTTTTTTTTTACCAAGAACTTTGTGCATTGTTTAGCCAAAACCCACAGTTGAAAAATTCTGTGCATGTCTTTTTTTTTTTTCCTCTCTTATACCCCACATCCAATCCATCAGCAAGTCTTAAGAGAAATAGCTATCTTCTCATCTGGGTTAACAAAAGGCATTAAAAATGAGGATTTTGCATTGTAAAACTGAACTCTTCCTGCTTCTACATTATGTACCCATATAAGCTAAATATACATTTTAAATTTGAAATTTGAATGAGATATTTTCTATCAATGCTATTTGCTAAAGTGCTTGTGAAAAATTGGATCAGCCCCACTGAATTTGGTTACAAATTAGGAAGGCATCTAAAACAGTAATTTGAATGTTATTACATGAATGAACTATGCAATTTTATCATTGTTCCTCCTATTAGCAGACAATTAACACTCTGTAATTGCACTGTTCAATCAAGATGGCAATAGAATGGAAGTGTGGATGCAGAAAATTGCAGTTTCTGTTAAAGACTCACCCATAAGTTCTGTATTTACAACTATTTAATGATGATCCAGTGTCATAATGGACAACTTGAAAGTCAGGAAGGACTGGCTTCTGGTTAAGAATTCAATTGAGTTTAACAGAAAAGTTATTGGGAACTCCCTAAATGCTTGTACTGGGTTAGAAACTGGATATGCTAAAAATAAAATATTATTACCTCTGACCTCAGGGGTCATGCAACATAAGAAATGGGACATCATTTAATATATTATAGAAAAATGATGTGTATTACACTGGGTAAGAAGAAACAAGAGTGGCACTGTAGTTTATAGAAATAAGATTTAATCTCTTGATGGTTAGTAAAGGCTTCAAGAGGAAATGACATTTAAGCTGAAGTTAAAGGTAAATCGGATTTAGGATGAGAGGTGATGCCAAGAAAAAAAAAAGTCAAAGGGTCCAAAGGGAGGTCAGAAAGGATGAGAGAAAAATAATAACCTGAATATGAGTTTGGTCCTCAGTGCCTTGACTTTTCTAACTATACGCATTTCCTAGGAGGTGGTCTTTCCAGTCCAGTCACATTAAAAACAAGCAATATGATGATGATGCCTGGACTCCTATCTCCAACCTGGACCTTTGAACTTTGAACTCCAGCCTCATATTCAACTTCTTACTCAACATGTCTACTATGATGTCTAATAGATATCTCAAACCTGACTATAACTGAACCAAACCAAACTCCTAGTTCCCTAGCACTCCATTCTCAGTAAGCATCCCCTCCATTCACCCAACTCTTTAGAAGGCAAAAATAACAGAGGCATCATTGCTTCTTCACTTTCACTCACACTGCACAGCTAGTCCATTCTGTAGGCTCTACCCTCAAAATGTATTTTAAATCTGACATTTTGCTATCCCCTCACTCCAAGCTACCTTCCCAGCTCCGCTGAAAGAACTCAGCAGTCGTCTCCAGTGCCTCCTGATTCCTCTCTTGCGTCTCTGCCATCTATTCCCCACAAACAATTGGAGTGGTCTTTCTAAACTGCAAATCACATCACAGTCGTCTTTGGTTAAAAACCCTGCAAAGGTCTCTAACTTTCTTAAATAAAAGCTGAGGACTCTGTTCCCTCAGATGCCCACGTAACCTGCCGCTTCATTTTAGCTTCTGATCAGATGGTTATCTTCTCCGAGACACCTCCTCCTCATTCTCCTGCCGTCTGCTCTCCACAAACCTCTGGAGTACATGTAGCCTTTATAATATCATTTAAGAAAACTAGATATCTAACAGAAAAATTATTAGAATCCCTCTACAAATATGTATTCACTTTTTCACATACAAAAGGAAACTGAGACTTGTTCAAAATTATACTCTTAACTAATAATGTGTTGGGCTCTGGGGTTCAGAGCTCTAAACTTTCTGAAACATGACTTTGTATGCCTGATCAGTGACTTACTGGAAAGCAAAGTATTTCAGAAAGCCAGCTTAAAAATTACAGGGAGGTTGTCTTGATTCTGCAGTACCTTGTTGGCTAACAGCTTATATTCCGAAGCTATGTTCAGGATGTTCTGTTGTTTTCACCAAATATTAAATATAACTAGTAAATTCTCTTTGTAAAAGAAAATAAAAGTCCTTGGTCAATTTACACTTGGATTCATGATGTACACATCTTGATTTTAAAGATTTCTTTCCATGCAAGGATGATACCAATTAAGCTTTGATAAGAAGTTCAGTATTTTATCATCATTAATAAGTCACCAATAATTTCCTATAAATGGCATTACTTTTTTCTTTCTCTTTCTTCATTAGACTGTCTGTAAGGTCTATTCAATGGAGATTCGAACTCTAAATAGGGCTAATGCATTATAGAGAATAATTGATATCACTTAACAGGGCATGCTAATGCAGTCTTCTTCTTTGCAACATACTGTCATGGATTGAATTGTGACCCTCAAAAGATCCCAGGTACCTCAGAATGTAACCTGTTGGAAATAGAGCCATTACAAATAGAATTAGCAAGTTAAAATGAGGTCATGCTGGAGTGGTGGGCCCTTAATCCAATAGGACTGGGGTCATTACAAGAAGAGAAAATTTGGACACAGGCAGAGGGGAGGTTGGATTGATGGCTGAGGCAGACCATGCCATGGAGTGCCAGCTAGCCACCGACTAAAACCAGACAGAGGCACGGAACAGAGCCTTCCCTATGACTCCGAGGAAACTTGGCCCTGCTGACTACTTGATTTTAGACTTTGAGCATCCAAGAACCATAAGACGATAAATTTCTGTTGTTTTCAGTCACCCAGTTTGTAGTACTTTATTACAGCAGCCCTAGGAAATTAAAATGCTTTCCTATGATGGGGGTGGGCGGTGGGAAGCAAACTTGTGTGTCAGTTAGAGATCATATATTTGCTTTAAGCCTACATAACTATAAAATTTATCTTACCTGGGGCACTTTAGGGAGTGAAAAGTGGGGCATTATTAATAATTATTACAGGACAAGCACAAGCCAGGACTGTCCCAGGAGAACCAAGATGTTTATCACCCCAATTAGGAACCATCAAAGATTATTGGAACTTCTAGCCTCTACCCATAATCACTAAGTAGAAAAATATATAGCTTGTGTGGAGAGTGGGGATGCTAGATCAAATCTTGTTTGCCCTATTTCCTGTGAGAAAATCCACAGTGGAAAGAACAGGGTTAAGAGATTGGGTTCATTCCCTTTCAGTTCTCTTTTGGAAGTTAAAATCTTCTCCTTACCCTACCATCCTATTGAGCAGCTTATGCTGTTCCTGGAATTTAGAGCATCTGTCAACAAACACTTCTCCATGTGCAGCAGCAGACAGGTCTTTACAGTGTTCTCTCACCTCCTTAACCAGCATGTGCTTCTCTATCATTATCTCAAGGGTAGGAAGTCCAGAGCTGATCACCCTCTGGGACAAATGAATTAACCCATAGCTTTGTCCTCTGGGAAGCTCTGTCAATAAACACATTTAAAGTCATATCAATCTGCTGGGATGGTGAAACAAGCACAAGCCAACACAGAGTCACATTTCTGCACTCTCCAGCTTTTCTTCTGCCATGCATTAGGTCCAGAAAGTTCCCATGTCTGCATCTCAGAATGAATGTCAGATGCCTTGGAGTATCTGCTTGCCTTAAGACTGCTGTTGGGTAAAATCCACTTCTCTCACATACATATTAAAAATGTCCAAATCTAGCAAGCATGCTCACAGCTCTCTTTTATGAAGTGGTTTTTGAACTAACAACACCCTATTTCTAGGCTCTCAGCCCATCAATATGGTTTAAAACTAGACACTAAAAGTGAAAAGAAATCACTTGCAGATAGTGGGAAAGAGAAATACAACGTAGCTACTATTTAAGGTTAGAAGCCTAAGAGTCAGGCAATAAACTGGTCCTTATTACTTTGATACTTTGAGCAAATTACTTAGCCTTCTAGCCTCCAGCTTATGATCTGCAAATGGGGATAATAAATATACCCACCTCATTGGGTCATTTCAAGATTAAATTAGTTAATTAAATATATCTCTTGGAGTAGTGTCTGCCTTATCGTATGCACTGAATAATTGTTACATATCACAGTAAAGGCAAAAATGGACTCATCCTTTCATTTTCTATCCCTGGTCTCAATTTAGAGGACTCTTGCCATCTGGCAAATCTTCTTTAGAAAGTGTATGTGAAGGGTCTGTGTTAGTTATCTACCACGGAATAAAAATATACTCCATAATGTACAAACCTAAGCAAACATGCATTATCTTACAGTTTCTATGGGTCACGAATCCAGGTGCAGCTCAGCTGAGTGCCCCTAATCCGAGGCCTCTCATGCGGCTACAGTGGAGTGATGAGTGTGGCTGTGGTCTTATTTGAAGACTCAAATGGGGGAAGATCCGTGTCCGCACTCACTCACACAGTTGTGGTGAGGATTTAGTTCTTCACAGCCCGTTTGGGATGAGAGCCTCGGCCCCTCACTGACTGCTGTCCTCCAGGCCTCTGTTCCTTGCCATGTGGGCCCTTCTATAGGCAGCTTAGAGCACAGTAGCAGTCTTACCCCAGAGCGAGTGAGGAAGAGAGTGAGAGAGGGTGCCCAAAACAGAGCCCATTGTTTATGTGTAATCTAATCTGGAAAGCTACCTGCCATCACCTCTGCTTTATTATGTCCATTAGAAGTGAATCGAATGAATGAATGAATGGATATGGAAATCCTAAAATGACTGTGTTCTACTATTTTGTTGAATCCTCTCTGAACTCTGTCATACTGAAATGGTCGCTTTCTTGGCATTCTAGTTGCTTATTGTCTGTATCAAGTACTTAATGCTAATCCATATACTTTATATTGTATTTCAAGCTTTATTATTTTTAGAGAATATATGTATATGTTGAGTTTCTACTATGAAGCCGCATTGAACTAACAGTTGTGAGGATACAAAAAGCACACTAAATATTTTCCCGCCTCAAGGATTTTTTTCTGGCAAATAAAATACATTGGAAATAAAGAATATAGAATACAGTGCACAGGATATATCCAATGAAGAGCAAAATTCATATCCAATAAAATAAAAACAAAAACAAAAAGAAGCAAATCAGTCAGCCCAACACACTTAAAGGGAGGAGACCACAAAGTTGGGTTCTAGGGGTTGAATATCACTGGTTGCCATAATAGGGACCCTGTACAGGGCATCAATGCACTGTGACCTCCATCCTTCCATGCACTCATATTTGGTTACTTGACTCCTTTATACATGATTAGTCATCACAATTAAGTTGGTTCTCAAAGCATCAATCATCAGAACCAGCAAAATGTCTCTATAGCAGCCTTTGCCCTGATTGGACTTAGCTCTACTCTACTGTTTCCTTCTATTCTTGTCCAGTAAAACACACTCCTTCTAAATCCCCCACCTACCCTCACACAAGTCTAGTCTATCACAAACCAGAGTGTCAATGGAAGATAAACCCTTATCCATTAGTTCAACTGTTTTTTTCTTATCCAGTGAGATATATTTTGACAATATTAGAAATCAAAATATTTCCTTTGCCAGCAAGATTCTTCTGTCTGTATCTTAGTTGGTTTCTCACTGTTAATTAGCAGTGTTTTCCCTCCCTCAGTGAAAACCTCCTCTCTCTCCTGGTGTTCCCCTCACTTCACTGGACATTGTGTTTCTCTCTCTTGCAGAGTCATCATCCATAGTCCAGCTCAACATAACTTTAAGTCTTGATCCCGAACCCTTGCTTCTTTATTTGGGGGCTCTACATAAGTGATTTCCTCTGTGATCATGGACTTAAAAATAAACTTCATGGGAGACTTCCAAAATTTGAATCACCAGCCATCATCTCTCATCTGAGCTTTAAGCTCACAAATGCATCTGCACACTTGTTATATCCTCTTGAAAACTTATGAATATCTTAAACCAAACAGGTCAAAACCAAAACTCTTGATTTCTTTTCTCAACCCTGCCCCCTCCTTTCAGCCTTCAATTGATTGCTGAAGTCCTAGCACTGGAAGTCAGCCTGGATTTCCCCCATTTTCTCACCTCCCATCAGCAAGTCCTAGTGATGCTAGCTCCAAAATATAATTAAATTTGTGTATTTCACTCCATCTCTGGTTTCTTAAGACAGGCCATTAGGGTTGTTATGATTGGGCTACTATAATAGCTTCTTAGCTGCCTCTTTCCATTTATCCAGCCCTCTAATAGCCACTATAAATTTATGTGTGCTTCTCTCAAATTCATTCCCCACAATAGAGCCTTTGCTTCTTTAAACGTACATTCTGGAACTCTAAACTCTTCAAGTACTTCCCCTTGGATTCAGAATAGCACAAAAATGCTTATTGTGACCTGCAGAGATCTGTGCAGCTTTCCTGAACTCATGCTACACCATTCTTCCCTTTGCCATCTATGCCACAGCAATTAGTCTTCTTTCAATTTTATAAATGTCCAAAAAGCGCCTGCCTTGGAATTTTATAAATGTCCAAAATCCACCTGCCTTGTGGATGTTGCACTATTCTTTCAAAAGAAAATAAAAAGAAAAGAAGGAAGAAGCCTTCCTGAAACCACATTTCTTAGGCTAGATTTTTCTCAGCCTTTAGCTTTCTGCTTTAATTTCATTTCCTCAAAGAATCCTTCTTTGACCACTCACTCTAGCGTAGTTTTACTTCTGCCATTTTTCTCTATTTCCACCCTAGTTTGTTTTCCTCATAGCACTTTATAGCATGACTTGCAATCATATAGATTATTTGTCAGTGCACTTATATTTATCTGTTTCCCTCTTTCTAATGCAAACTTTATGTGAGAAAGGACAATGTCTGCCCTGTTCTGTCTTATGATCAAAACCTAGAATTATGTCAAATGTACAGTTGATATTCAGTAAATATTTTATTTGAAATTCACATCAAAGAACGAACTAAACCATTTCTCCAAGCCAATGACACTAACTAAATACTACATTATTTCTTATTCATTGTATATTTTAAATTTAAAAATATAAAATTTCAACCAACATTAGCATGCTAAATGAGTTGCTTTCCAAAGGAGGAAGGTCCAAATATAAGCATAATACATCCCTACTATTTAAAGTAACATTCATTGCTTTATCATTTTTAATCTCAAGTACAGTTAGGTTATATTAAATCAAAGAAATTTAAGAAATATCTTTTAAAAACTTAAATTCCTTTTCTTATGAACTTTTCTTATGTAGGGGCTAAGAGATAAGTGAAAACTGACTTCTTCCAAAGAAGAAGCCTTGGAATCTCATAGTTCCTACAGATGAACAGCAGACTAACTCTTACTAAGCCTCTATCTGTCCAATACCTCTTCATTCTATGAAACACTCTGAATGCTTGGGGCAAGTATCTATTTTTGCCTGCACATTTCTATTCCTACAACTTGAGTTGTAGAATTATCACAAGTTGCTGGTATTTGTTTCCAAACCTGTTTATTTGTATTGCAATTATGTGTATTAATTTAATATTACCTAAATCAAAGAAATATCACTGTAAAATAATACAGTTGTTTCTATAAACACTATTCTGATTGTTTTGGAAGACTCCAGAAATGTGGCACCTACAAACAAAATTCTGTCGAAGTCAATGTGGAAAACAGAACTGTTAAAAAGTCTGCACTCACTGTTTACTCAACTGTTCAGTTGCTTGTTGTCTGGAAGCAGTTAATGCAAGGCGGATCACATGCAACTCAAATCAACATGGCCATATTAGGGGAAAAAAGAGCCAAAATGTTTCATCCTACATCAAGGGTAGGCAATTTCATGCTTTAAGGTAAAATTCAAAGTTTAAATAACAATGTCCTACATTAACCTACTCTTTGAAAGTAAGTAATTACCAATCCAAACTGCATGGGGCAAGTGGGTTTCTACCCTTTTTGATTAAGGAAGTTCTTAAGACATCCTCGGGTTACCTTTTGTTTTAGTTTGTAAAAGCTGCGGGAATGCAATATACCAGAAACAGAATGGCTTTTTAAAAGGGAAATTTATCAAGTTACAAGTTTATAGTCCTAAGGCTGTGGAAATGTCCAAATTAAGGCACCAACAAGTGGTTCCCTGTACTCAAGAAAGGCGATTGAAGTTTGGGGTTGCTCTCTCAGCTGCGAGGGCACATGGGGATGCCTACTAGCTTTCTGTCCAGGCTTCTTGTTTCATGAAGCTACCCATGGGGCATTTCCTTCTTCATCCCCAAAGGTCTCTGGCTCTGTTGGTTCTGGTGGCTCTAAAGCCTTTTTTTTCCAAAATGGTTCCCTCTCAAAGAGCTCCAGTAATCACCCCCACCTTGAATGGGTAGAGACACTTCTCCATGGAAGCCACATAATCTAAAGTCAACGCCCACAATTGGATGGATCACATCTCTATGGAAACAATTGGAAAGGTCCCACCCAGCAATACTGAATGAGAATTAAAAGACATGGCTTTTCTGGGGTACATAACAGCTTCAAACTGGCACACCTTTCTTTCGCAGTATTTTTTTCTTTATTATGAGAGTACACTACTAAATAATCCCATCTTTCTGAGATAAGCATGGCTAATACTTTGGTGACTCTCTTACAGTCTTTTTCCAGGATCAATTGAAACACAATGTTTTAGTTTGCTAAAGTTGCTGAGATGTAATATACCAGAAATTGGTATATTACAATATTATAATAGCCAATAGTTTACAAGATTACAGTTGTGAAGCCATGAAAATGTTCAGATCCAAGACAGCTTGGTAGTGATCCTGGGCTACTCTGTCACATGGCAAGGGACATGGCGGTGTCGGCTGGTCTCTCCCTTCTCTACCAGATTTTGTTGCTTCTAGCTTTGGCTTCAGTGGCTTCCCCACTGTTTCTGTGGCTTTCTCTCTCAGCTTCTGTGTCTTTCTCTGTGTGTGTTTCTCTGAATTTCAACCTCTTTTGAAGGACTCCAGTAAGAGGATTAAGACCCACACTGAATGAGGTGGTGGACATCATAACTTAAGATCCTACTCACCAAAGATCTTACTTACAATAGTCCATACCCAAAGGAATGGATTAATTTTAACAACATAATTTTGGGGGTCCATAAAGCCTCCAAACCATCACACACAGTGCATTTGCAAAATAAAAATATGTAGATATATTTCTTTTGCATATACCATTTTATTACAATTAAGATAATTTTTCACAAACTTTTATAAAATTATATTGTCATATAAATTTATATTGCAAAAATTTTCTGTATTACATACTCACCCATAATATTTTTAATGTGTAATATTCTATTTGTCATCATTTATTTTTGAAATTTAGATTGTTTTCAGATTTCAGATTTCTGTAAATAATGTTGTAGATGTATCTTACACATCCTTAATTATTTCCAGAGGATAAAATCTTTAAGGTAGATTTTGCTAAAGTCAAAGAATAGAACATTTTTTAAAACTTCCAATTATTGCTACAAAATTGCCCTTCAGAAATGTTGCACCAATTTTTGCCTGACAGCAGTGTAGGAATTTCTAGATTTTCTTTACTCTATCGGTTTAAAAAATCTATATTGACCAGAACTATATGCTAATAAAAGCCAACTCCTAAGCCATAAAATCTCCGTAAAATGACTTCATTTTTTAATCAAATATAGCACTGCTATTTGCATCAATATGAAAAAAACCAATCATAACTCTTTATGCCCTTACTGAGACAGTGCTTCATATAATCATTAATTACCAAGTATTTAGTGAGCCATACAAAATGTGCTGTGTTGATTTTTCAAAATCATTACCTCTATTAAATCATTCAGAACTGGCTCCAATGTCCTAAACCACAGCCTTAAATAATTAAATGAGAATAAAGAAAAAAATCCTGGAGAAATTAGCATTATATATACTACTTTTTGTTCTAGTTTGCTAGCTGCTGGAATGCAGTATACCAGAAATGGAATGGCTTTTAAAAAGAGGAATTTAATAAGTTGCTAGTTTACAGTTCTAAGGCCGAGAAAATGTCCCAATTAAAACAAGTCTATAGAAATGTCCAATCTAAGGCATCCAGGGAAAGATACCTTAGTTCAAGAAGGTCAATGAAGTTCACGGTTTCTTTCTCAAGTGGAAGGGCACATGGTAAACACAGTCAGAGTTTCTCTTTTATCTGGAAAGGCACATGGTGGACATGGTCAGGGTTCCTCTCTCATCTGGAAGGGCACGTGGCAAACACAGCATCATCTGCTAGCTTTCTCTCCTGGCTTCCTGTTTCATGAAGCTCCCCGGGAGGCATTTTCCTTCTTCATCTCCAAAGGTCACTAGCTGGTGGACTCTGCTTCTCGTGGCTATGTCGTTCTGCTCTGCTCTCTCTGAATCTCTCATTCTTCAAAATGTTTCCTCTTTTATAGGACTCCAGAAACTAATCAAGACCCACCCGAATGGGTGGAGACATGTCGTCACCTAATCCAGCTTAACAACTACTCTCGATTACATCACATCTCCAGGGAGATGATCTAATTACAGTTTCAGACATACAGTATTGAATAGGGATTATTCTGCCTTTATGAAATGGGATTTAGATTAAAACATGGCTTTTCTGTGGGACATACATCCTTTCAAACCAGCACACTTTTCAATGCTGAAAAATTTTTGTTTACTATCATGGACTCTGAGTAACAGTTGTGTTTATAAATATCAATCTTTCATTCACCTTAGTGATAAAATGATTGATGATGACACAGACATGTGGACTATATTTATTTATACTTTTTTTATATTTTTATATTTATAGAGAAGATAAAACTTACTGTGCACCTTAAGATCTAAAGAAGAGGATTGTTTTCCTTCTGTGAATAACAATAAAGCTAAATATTTAAAGCAGCAGCTTGATTAAGCAAAGTCTTAGAATCTAAATTTCCAGGTTCAAATCTGGACACCATTTCTTTCTGGTGTTACGATTTGGCAAATTATCTATTTTGCCTTAGCTTTCCCATTTCCGAAAGAGGGAAATGGGAAGTATCTTCTTCATAGAGTTGTTTGAAGAATTACATGAGGTGCTGGATTTCCAGGGAAGATGAAGGAGCATGGAACTCTAGAACTGAGACCGTCCCCAAAACAGCTATTAAAAGGCAGAAACTGGGTGAGCCATGGTGGCTCAGCAGGGAGAGTTCTCGCCTGCCATGTCAGAGACCCGAGTTTGATTCCCGGTGCCTGCTCATGCAAAAAAAAAAGGCAGGAGCTGTCTCAAACAACTATGCTGAAACTCCAGAGGCCAGAAGAACAGCACAGCATCCAGTGAAGGTCAGGCAGAAAATTTATCATGTGTGCACTCTCACAAAGACAGAGGTGATGGTGGTGAGAGGCAATAGCCAATGGGAGGCCATTTGCTTTTAAAGAATAGCTTTACTTATTCCTCTCCCCTTTCTTTGATCATAATCTCTTCTTCTACCCTCCCTTCTCTCCAGGGTAGTGCTTGGTGGTGGATAGGGCATTTGGATGGGTCATTTGGCTCCACCTTTCTCTGTAAGTGGCTCACTCAGGTGAGGGTCCTTTGGCTTCAGCTGGGTTGACTGCTGCCAGGTGTTTCCCAGACAGGGAATCTGTGGGCACACAGGCCTTTTTGATCTTGATTAACTGTTCTGGCTTAAGGGCCCCTTTTTGTCTCTCCCTCTCCCCTTATTCTAGCCTGCTTCACATTCCCCCTTAGAGAGTTCTAGCCCCTTAATCTTAAGGGGTGCTGAGGGATGAGGGCCTGTCTTCCGTAACTGCTTCTGGCTTGTCAGGGGTGTAGGCCCTAGGGCACAGAACTTTCTGGCTATCTCATTTAAGTTGAGAAGGGAGATATCTGGAGGGGCAGCTGGAACAGCTGAAAAGCTCTGCATCAGCACTGGTTTGGTGTGAAAGGCTTCTGGTATGGAAGAAAGAAACTTGCTGAGAAGCTTAAAAATCCAAAGCCTGATTAACAGCAAAAGGATAGAAGTGAGCAGGTCTAGGAGAGGCAATAGCCAAGTGGCCAAGTGAAACTGGGGAAGAGGAAAGGAAATTATTATTTTTCACGTCCAAGGGTATTCCAGCTGGTCAGCTCATTTATGCTTAAGTGGGGAATATGAGGTGCATGTGCTAAGTTAAAAGAGGGCACATGTGCTAAATTGGGATTTATTCTTTAAGGTCAAATTCCACTTATAGAAGAGCTGAAAGGGGACTTCCTCTCTACACAAAATAATTTTTTTCTTTTTTTTTTTTTGCATGAGCAGGCACTGGGAATTGAATCCAGGTCTCCTGCATGACAGGCGAAAACTCTGCCTGCTGAGCCACCATGGCCTACCCCGCACAAAAGAAATTTTAATTACAGATACATATCTTTAATAATTGTCCTCCAACCTGGGTTACATCTTAATTCACTTCTGTCACAACCTGTTCTCAATATAATGTTTCAGAAATTCTATTTTGTAAAATATCATCAAAGATTTTTGTTTTTGTTTTTGCTTTCTGTTTTTTTTTTTTTACATTTTTGGTAACCACAAAATTGCTGGGCAACTTGAGAATGCATTTTCCAAACAAAATTGGTAACACACACACACATACCAGTCCTGCCCACGTGAGCATGGGTGTACACATTTCATGGACAGTTCGCTTTTCTTATGGATTAACTCAGTTTGTGTCCACCCAGCTCAAGGCAAGTGGGCCAACCCTGGCTCTGCACATATCAATCCATTGTTAAACACAGAATGGCTGAAGCTCCTCCAAACTGATCCCAAATCCAAGTTTTCTGGGGTCTTTTATTTGTTTGTTTTTATCACAGCCAACCCAGTGTTTGATTCATATCCATCCAGCACCAACCAGGCAATTAAAATACAAGTTCTACAATTGTTCACAAATAAAAGCCACACTAGGCCGTTCGAGCTCCATTATAATAAACACAGCAAATCTAGATATACTAAATGACATTCCCCACACATGACCATGCTAACCTTTTCATTTTCTGTACAAAAAAAATAAAAACAAACAAAAAACCACTTTTGTATCTTCCATCTAAGAGATTGGTCACATTTCCATTCCTGGAGCCATATACTGTGCATGGCTCACTTTATAGCACTTTTGGAGACAATATTGAAAATAGTCCCTTTTTTTTAAAGCCAACCCACTGCACAGTATTTTTTTATGTGTTTAATATATTATTGTACAGTATTTCTTTCATCAGCCAAGAAACTACACCACCATCCCCATTACAAAATCAGAGAAACTCCATCCTGAGAGCCCCATACCTGTCTCAGCACAGCTGTCCTCACAGTCAGACTGGCCAGGCCCTCTTATCCCAGTCCACAGAGACTGGTGGTCACTTCACAAGCAGGCCCTAGTTAAGACTGCTCGTTAAGCTGTGTATTAACTTCCTATTTCACTCCTAAGAACATTATGGCCCGTGCAAGTGGGCCATAGGTGTGTTGCTGAGGCAAAAATCATTTAAGAAACTTGGGCAGTTTCGCTCAGCCAAGCAGTGGCAGTCTGCCTCTATGGATTCTCTGTGGGTCATATCACAGACTTTGAGTAGCAAAGGGAATGTGGAGATCATCTTAGAGAGGCTTATCAAAGCAGCTCAACTTAGAAGGGTCATCTGGCTGGCAGCTCAGGGCCCTTCCCATATGCCATGTGGTGGGGCAAACGTGAGAATAGATTTCCTACAGCAGTTGAGTTGTGGGGGTAAAAAATGATCAAATGTGGGATCCCTCACGAGAGGAAGGAAAAACAGCAGAAAGAATTATGACGGTGCACGAATCCAAATTCGCTGCAGTACTATAGTTTTCTAACTCTTCTTTTAAATTTATTTTGAGTGCTTTTCTAAGGTTGTTTTTAAGCCCTTTGCACATGCTGGTCTCCCACAACACTCCATGTCACAAACTACTTCTTATTCTTTCCCTGACCTTTTACCTAAAACCAGGTCTTTAGCACTTCAAATTGTATTTATTTGCTTTTTGGCTTGAACATTGTCTGTTGCCCACAAACAGCCACTAGATTGTAAGCCCAGGAGGGACAGAATTACATCTCCCAAGCTTCTTGTTCTATCCCAGAACCTAGTACAGAGTAGATACATACTAAGTACTCAAAAATAATTGTGAATAAATGAAGGGATGATTGAGTGAGTGACCCTTGGTCTTTAATCTGCTTAGTTCCACTCTCAGAAGCTTGAGGCCATTCTCACGACACTCCATGCAGATCCATACTCACATCAGAGGTGGTTTCACACTGTTCCCTATAAGCATGAGACGCTCACTCCCTCTTCTCTTCCCAAATTAGTTGGGTTAACTGTGACATTTTAGTGACCCTCCAGGTTTCTGCTGTGTTATAAGTAGATTCTTATATGTATCCTGAATGGGTACTGTGCTGGTTTGAATCTATTACGTAGCCCAGAAAAGCCAGTTCTTTTAATCCAAATCTTGTGGGGGCAGACCTATTATTGGGTGGGGCCTCTTGATTAGGTTGTTTCCACGGAGATGTTTCTCACTCATTCAAGGTGGGTCTTAATCTGCTTACTGAGTCCTTTAAGAGGGAGACATTTTTTGGAGAAAGCACAGACCTTTGACACATGGAAAGAAAAGTCTCAGGTGATGCTAAGCTAAGAGATGAAATCCAGAGTTTGCTCCAGAAAAAGCCAAGGGCGACCCTGGAATCAGAAGCTGAAAGTAACAAACCTGGAGTTAGGACCAGCAGATGCCAGCCATGTGTCTTCCCAGCTGACAGAGGTGTTCCAGGTGCCTGTGGCCTGTCTTCAGAGACCAGGTATCATCTTGTTGATGCCTAAATTCAGTCATTTTCATAACCTTGGAATTGTAAATTTGTAGCTTAATAAACTCTCTTCATAAAAGCCAATTCATTTCTGGTATATTGCATCTCAGCAGATTTAGCAAACCAAAACAGGCACTAAGTCAGATGCTTACAGTTTAGTGAATTATTGTAAAAGATCAATTTATTCTTTTTTTTTAATTGGTGGGGTGTCTTAGTACACACATTAGTAATGGTGGATTGATAATGTGAGCCTCATCATTTAGTTCTTTGTGCAACTTAATTCACTTCTAGTGACAAATGATTTGATGCCTACTATATGCTGGATGTGGTACAAGTTTTGGAGACACACTGAAGTGCTAGCACTTCAATCTTACTTTCAAAAAGTTGTTATAGCATGCATGACACAAACTTTGGAGGAAATACTAAATTTACTTGACAATGATTTTTTTGTATTTCTCCACCTCTAATTCTAAAAAAACTTATCAGAGGATATTTGACTTTGCTATACAGATTAGAAATATGTTTCCATTTGAAAAAAAATTCTTTAATAGCTTCCAAGGTAAAGTAAGACTGGTTTCCTGATTCATCTTGATGTCCTCAGGCAGAACAGAGTGGTTTCCTGTTTAGTTATTCACATGCCTGTTGGATATATTAAAATGTAGTAATACAACATTTATCCTTTGAGCATATCATTGGAAAGTTTTATTTATGATGCCCTGGGATTTAATAAGACTTTCAGAATTCACTGTGATGTGCCAAGTGATCTCTGCATTTCTGGACGAATGAGATTCTATTTCAACTGATGATTAGGGCAAACTTCCTTAATGAGAGTTCCATTAGTTGAGATGACAAGTTTCTTACAGAAGACAGTAAAGGCCCAACTCTGAAGTTTTTTTAGGTAAATGCAGACCAACTGTTAGAAAGTGTGCAGAGTGACTTGTGGAGTTGGGATCTTTCTGATTGTTTGGGTGGAATCATTTTGACTGTTTCCATGGAGACGTGATCCACCCAATTGTGGGTGGCAACTTTTGATTAGGTAGTTTCCATGGAGATGCGGCTCCATCATTCAAGGTGGGGCTGCTTCCTGGAGCCCTTAAGAAGGAACCATTTCGGAAAAAGCTTCAGAGCCAAAAGAGCTCACACAGCCAGAGACATTTGGAAATGCAAAAGTAAATCATCCTTGGGAATCCTTATGAAACTAGAAGCCAGGAGAGAAAACTAGCAGATATCACCATGTACCTTCACAGCTGATAGAGGTGTTCTGGATGGCATCAGCATTTCTTGAGTAAAGGTGACCTCTTATCAGTGCTTTAATTCAGACATTTTCATGGTCTTTGAACTGTAAACTTGCAACTTAATAAACTTCCTCTTAAAAGCTGTTCTGTTTCTGGTATATTGCATTCCAACAGATTTCAAAAGCTAAAATAATGGTTACCACTGAACAAATGCTACTGAAATGAATTGAAAATCAAGTTCATGTATTGATATCCATTCTGGATGGTGCAGTCTCCAAGCTAGAGTAAGAACTGTTCAACAGCCAAATGTAAGTATGCAATAATTCCATTTTCTACTAAACCTTATCAAGATCATCAGAGGAATACAAATGTACAGCATCTCTGTTCTTTTTATCTATTGTTGTACAATAAATAACCACAAGATCAGAGACATAAAAAAACAATAATTTGATTATGCTCATAGATTTTTTGTGTGTGTTAGCAATTTAGATGGGGCAAAGTGTCTGCTCCACAATAACTGGATCCTCAGCTGGGAAAACTTGGTTTGGGCTGGAATCACCCTTACTTTTGGGTCTGCCACCTGACCTGGAATGACTTGAAGGCTGAGCTTAGCTAGGATTTGTGAATAGGGTATCAAGATGCAGCCCCTCCATGAAATACTTGGTCTTCTAGAAGTATGGTAGCTAGGCTCTGCAAGGGAGCAGATGGGTTCTGAGAAAGCTTTTGAAGGATGCTACTTGGCCTTTTCTCACCAAGCTACAAAAGTCATGTAGCATCCCTTCCCTTTTGCTCTTTTCATTGAAGAACAGTAACTATCCTGTCCAGATTCCACAGTCTCTTACTCTTGATAGGAAAATATTAAGGCCACATTGCAAAAGAGCATGTGGAAAGGGAGATGTTACAAACATCTTTGAAAAATATTACATGCCACAATTATATATTAAATTTTCTTTCCTCTCCCAATGATTTCCTGCAGGTCTACCTCATCCTTCATTAACAAATCTCCTCCAGTCCCCTTAGCCTGCCTGATTTTCTCTTTTTTCTCCTAATTTGCTTCTTTTCCTCATTTTATTGCATAGATCAAATTAACCTTTAAAACTAAATCATCCCAGTTTTCTAGACTCTTTATAGTTAAAATAATTTTCCCCATTTTTTTTCACCTTGCAGCATCTAAAACTAAAGAAACATGCTGTAGTAAAACTTATTACATTCGATGATGGGAGGGGAAAGAAGGAGATATTGAGAAATCAAAAATCAAATAGTTTTTGGCATACAGGGAAATGGAAAATTTTCTTGGAAGCAAAGATGCTAATGTTAGCACTTACTCCCCACTCCCAAATGCCCCCTCTCTCCTGCAAGAATTCCTTGGTGTAACTTGTTACTGATACTTCTCTTCATGAGGCCTGGATTAGGCTCTGGGTCATCTCCAGATGTTTACTCACCTCTCTTATTCTCTGAGATAACATTGCCATATGCTACTACCCTGCCATAGTGGAATCAAATCTTGGAGTGCAGTCTCTAGCCAAGTTTCCAGCTATGACTGCACCTGTCACATATCAGGGATTTTTATTCAAGGGATAAATGTGAATCCCTTTTTGCTTCTTTAGGCCATCTTAGGTCTAAACTTCATGACAGAACCCTATTACCCAATGGCTGATAGTATCTCCTCTTTTTATTCTTAAACCCTAATGACCTAATTACCAACAACTAGAGTTTGAGAACCCCCTAGGGCTACTGATGTAGTCAATGTTTATTAATTGCTGAATGAAATATATCCTCACTCAACTGAGTTAATTGCTATGAGCCCACTATAATCACCACAAAAACAGAGCTGGTCCCTTTTCTATGGTTAGGAATTTAACACCCAAGACCCATTCACTGACTGGCCTGCCTTTTCATTCAAAGGCAGGCATTAATGCCTATGTTTTTCTAAGCTCATTAATGCCTATGTTTTTCTACCTTTAGAGCAGGTACTTGCAAAGTCACATATAAATATGGATATTTCTCTGAACCTGAGTCTTTCCATCCTTAAACCATTAATGTGACATATCCTGGGCCAGATTCAATATGCTTTAATCTAGAAGTTTGCACAGCCATCTTGTGAAAATATACCAGGATCTGGGTAGCCATTAGCCTACCCCCATGGTTTTAAAACCAAGGGAATTTTGAGTTCTACAACAAAGTCAAATCCCTAGAGTTGGTCTTTGCTGGTAAATTGGAGTAAAAATTGAAATTTATCCAAGCATGTCAGATATCAACAACCTTCCACCGTGAGAAAAAAAGGAACAGTACTATTGGCTAAATGCAGTGAGAACCAAAATAATTTCCAGTTCATTATTTCAGCAGGAGGTTTTATGGTCTTACTCACTTTAGTAAACTTAACACACTGCAGCATAGGTTTGACCCCTCAAATGTTATATACAGTTCTGTGCAGTACATTTTCCTAGAATTGACAATTAGCTGGGCAAGACTCATCTTTACAGCATCTTTTTTAGCTCACCTTAACTCTTTAACTTCCCACAGTTCAGCGTCCCTCAGGTATCAGCTCTGATCACCCCTGGCCTTTGCACCATTGCTCCCATAATCTGGTGGTCATATAATAATGGGCTGTTAGGAAGAAAAAATATTTTAATCTGTGATAAACTGATTATGTTAAGTCCAAAACTGCAGGTATGTCTTCTCAAATATATGTCTTTCAAAGTCTAATTCTTTAGATTCAGAGACCTATGTAGTTTATTATACAGGAATATTATATTCAAGCTACATATTGAACAAACAAATCTAGTTTAAAGGAGTTTATGGTTCACCATACAACTCACATTTCCTTTCATATTTTATCCATTTTCTTCATATCCTGCAGCCCTACAGGAAAATCTCATTTATCACAACCATACTGCTTGGCTCACTCCTACCCTTTCCTACTTCTCTCATACTCTATCGTGTAAATCAATTTAACCTGTAGGCCTCAGTTCCTTCTTTTATTCCTCTCATCCCTCTCATTATTTCTCCATTTATCTTAGTTTTCCAGAGTTGCTATCATAAATACCATGCAATGGGTTGGCTTAAACAACAAGAATTTATAGGTTTACGTTTGAGGCTAGAAGAAATTCAAAATTAAGATAATGGTGAGGCTTGTTTTCTCCTGAAAATCTGTAGTGCTGTACTGTTGGCTGCCAAGAATCCTTGGGGCATCTTGGCTTATATCTCTGCCTCCCATCACATGGCAATGTCCTCTCCTTTCTGGCTTCTGTGACCTCCCGTTTCTCTTTATGAGGCCTCCAGAAATCCAGATTAAAGCCCACCCTGGTTCAGTTCACTGCACCTTAACTAGAGATGCATCTTCCAAATGTTCTGTGCACAAGGGTTCACACCTACAGGGAGGGGGATTAAAATTTAGAGCATATATTTGTTGGTAAATATAATTCAACCTACCGTACCATCTCTCCAGTCTACCAGTTTTCTCATTGCTGAAACCCAGGGGCGCTCTGCTAGCCAAACCTTGTCCCAACCATGCTGACTCAGGAGAGGTGGCTTTTTAATGTTTCACAAAGAAAGGTACCATTTAGTACTAATGGCCACCCTGGTCAACAGTAACCAAATGACAAGAAAGTAACTAGGATAATGAATCAGACTAGAACATGGAAATCAAAACTAGAGAATTAAAACATGTAATACATTGAGCTGGTTTCAGAAAAAAACACATACAATAAGCAAAGATTCATATATATATATATATATATGTGTGTGCCAAATAAATTATTTTAAATAAATAGGGGTGCATGTCAATTTGGTTTCTCACATTTAAATTTTGGGTAAAATTATAAAATTGGTAAAGTATAATCTGTACTCATTAGGTGTTATTTTGGGGCTAGTAATTTTATCTAATTAATCTCAATTCCCTCATCTACAAAATGCTATTACATAATTATATGATCTTCAAAAGCAATTTTAATTATAAAATTCTGTGACTTTTCATCTTTCAAAAAGGAATAGCATTTGGAGGCAAATTTTCTGGGCTTCAACCTCAAAAATATGTCTGTGAGCTATTTCAAAGCCACTTCCAAGAACAACTGAGAAAAAGGTTTTATGTGGCAAGTAGTCTGCTCTTCATCTAGAAGCCCTGACTGCTTTCTTTTGCAAATTTAATCACAAATTGCCTTTTAATAGCTTATAACAATCAGTGGAAAGCAAACATCTGTTGTAAAGGACATATTAATCTTTCAAAAGTTTGAAATAGAAAAATTCTAAATATTTTGAATGTATATTACCAATGTGTGGTATGCATACCATGACAGACATACTTACATGCCCAAGGGGTTCAGATGAATATTTATTATCCTATATATTTTCATATATTTTAAAACATACATAGACACTACACACACACACATATGATATTACATTGATAATTTAGTAGACATTATTTAGGCCTTAACTCTTTGGCTGAAACTATGTAAAAAAAAAATTGAGAAAATTTAAAATCAATCTAAGGACTTCTGATCCAGACAAATGCTATTCTCCACTAAGAACAAATAGCTGCTGGAAATATCACAAGAAGCAAACAAAAGGACTTTGAAAGAGGAAGGGGAACTCGTTAGGAACTCCAAAACTAGAAGAATAACATGGCAGAGTATTTTATGACCACATACAAGAGCAAAAAGCAAACCAGCATAGTGTCTCCTGACTCTCAACTTAGTAATGGAAGCAGTCCATGTATGCACAGTTTCCCACAGATCAAATAGGAATCCCAACAACACCAAGTAGCACTGGCAAAATAAATCAATCAGGACCCCACTGATGGTAAGCAGCCAGGGAAAGTGCTCTTCCATCCCACCAATCATGATAATACCCCACCTAGACTCCATGGTAATCAGGAGGCACTAGGCTCATGGAGCTTCTTTGACCCCGCAAGCCTCAGACTGCCTTACCCCACCCAGAGACATGGCAAGGCTGTTTGGGAATGAAAAGGGGATTCTTTCACAACACCTAGCCCACTCTAGGAAGCATTTTCATGCCCAGGTGTTGGAAAATTATTTCTCCTACAGGGTGGCATCCACAAAATGGATTATAATACATCAAGCAGCAAGCCAATAAGCACTTTCCATCCCCTGTGTACCAAACCAAAACAAGGAGACTTGTTAAAATAAAAATTTGAATAGGAGCCACAGTCTCCTAACATAATAGCCAAAATTTCTAGGATAAAATTGAAAATCATATGCCATATTTAGAACCAGGAAAATCATCACATCAATGATGATCAATGATGCCAATACCAAGATGAATCAGATGTTGGAATTATCTGAAAAATCAGTCATCATAAAAATGCTTTAACAAGAATTCTCTTGGATCAAATAAAAAGTAGAAAATCTCAGCAAATATATAGAAGTTATAAAAAAACCACATAGAAATTACAGAACTGAAAACTATAATAACCAAAATAAAATTTGGTAATTGTGTGGCAATGACAAACAATTGAATTGGTGAATGTGAAAGCAGATCAAAACAATTTGCTCAATCTGAAAAACAGAAATAAAAAATGAAGAGTCTCAAGGACATGTAGGATAATAACAAAAGAATCAATATGAGTATCATTGGAGCTCCAGAAGGAGACGAGAATGAGAGTGGGAATGAAAGAATGGTTGAAGAAATGATGGCTGAAAATTTCTCAGATTTGTCCCCCCCCAAAAAAAAAAAAAAATCATACCAAGACATATTATAATTAAACTTCTTAAGCCTAAAGACAAAGTAAAAATCTTGAAAGCAGTCAGAGAGAATTGACACATTACATGTTACAATAGAGGAACAGTGATACAAATGACAGCTATTTTCTCATCTGAAACTATAGAAACCACAAGGAAGTACCATAATGTTTTCCAAGTGCTGAAAGAAAAGTATCGTCAGCCATTAATTCTATAGCTAGCAACGCCATCCTTTAGAGATGAAGGGGATATAAAGGCATTCTCAGAGAAAGAAAATCTAAAAGAATTTAAACCCTTAAAGAATGTCTAAAGGAAACTCTTGAAACAGAAAGGAAATGAGAAATGAAAAACTCAAACCATCAAGAAGGAAGAAAGTAAAACCAGAAGACCAGGAATATGACTATCTATGATAAACTAGCCTTCTGAGTCTTCTAAATCATGTCTGATGAAATGAAACTTGTATTACTATCTAATACCCCAGACAATTATATTTAAAAGTGAGAAAATGAAGTATCTAATTGAAGCAAGTTTTTCAACTTCATTTGAAGTTGTAAAATGTCAATACCAGTAGACCATAAGTCGTATGCATATATTGTAGTATCCAGAGAAACACTTAAAAAATTATACAAAGTGATATACTCAGAAATACTATACATAAATCAAGATGAAATCCTAAAAAATGTTCAAGTAGTCCATAGGAGGACAGGTATCTTCTAACAGGTGAATAGTTAAATGAATTGTGGTATATACATACAATGGAATGCTACTTAGAAATTAAAAGGAACAAACTATTGTTACATTAAAAAAAAAAACCTGGAAGAAGGACCAGAGAATTGGAATGAGTGAAAAAAAAAAAGCCAATCTCAAAATGATATGTTGCATGATTCCATTTGGATAATATTCTTAAAATAATAAAATTATAAGGATAGAGAATAAATTAGTGGTTTCCAGATTTAGGCAGACAGTAGGCCTAGAGGTAGCTACAAAACTAAAGCACAAATGATCATTGTGGAGATGGAAGTGTTCTGTATCTTGACCATGGTGGTAGAACACAAACATACAACATAGGACGTTACCCACCACAACATGTGTGACCTCATCTAGTTGGTTGAAAGTGCTAAGAGCAAAAGCTGAGCTTTCCTAGAGAAGGAGGAATTCTGTCTCAAGACTGCAACATCTAACAAGAGGAGGTATATGGGAACTTTGCATTTTATGCATGATTTTTCTGTAAACCTAGCATTTTTCTACTTAGAGAGAGAGAGAGAGAGAGAGAGAGAGAGAGAGAGAGACTGCAGCATCAACACTGTCTGAGTCTCCAGCCTGCTAACCTACCCTATGGATTTCAAACCCATGACTGCTATACCACCAACTAACTCTTGCCTGCATTTTCAGCCTGCTGTGGCCTGCCCTACACATTTCAGACTCCCACACAATTGCATGAGCCAACTTTTTAAAATAAATCCTATATATATATTTCTTCCCACACAGTTGTTTGAGCCAACTTCCTAAAATAAATCCTATATATTTCTCTGAAGAGCATTGACTAATATATGTGGTATAACATACTGAATGATTGCATAGACCATTTCTTAGTTTACATATCTTATATATTCTAAACCTTTCTCTAATTATATATATATATGTAATCAGTTTATCACACAAAAATTTTATATCTATAAATGTTATAGCTATGAATTCATATATAAATCTATAAGTTTATATATTATATATGTCACTTTGGTCTTAATTCTTAGGATGAGACTATGTAAAAGAATTGAATCAATTTAAAATCAAGCCAGGTTGTCTTTAAAGAATTCAAGGAGAGTGTTTGTTTCTGTCAAGCACTTCAAGATTGAGCCCTTTCTTTTCTACACAGGATGCAGGAAAATGTAAGAAGGATCTTAGAAGTACAGATCTTTACCAAGGGAACTTCCTATTTGTGAGAAGAGTTGGGGCAGAAGGGCTCTGGCCCCAAACAGAAGAGAGGATGGGACCTGTCCTCCTTCTCTATGTAAACACAGGGGCAGTCACGTCTGAGATATGTGGTGGTCTTCTCTCTGAAATTGTTGTTTAAGGCTGAGTTACAGCATGTCAGTAGCAGACCATTTGTCAGAGCCAACTCAAAGAAAAATTGTGAAATAGATCAAGTTATCTTTGCCACCTTTCCTCTCCTTCTTAATAATTCTCTTCTCTACCCAAGGCAAACTTCTTTCCAGTCCCAGCAGGGCTTTCTTTCTTAACTGTCACTAACTGAGAAAGCAAGATAATCCCCCATAACTTGTCAGCTATTGAATAGTAACATGTCCCAGTTTCATTAAAAAGATTCTTGCTGACCAAAAAGACCCTTTAACTCCATGAGAAAATCACTTCTAGAAGTACAAGTTAGCATTATTGTCAATACTTAAGGATTATTTTCATGGAGAGAAATTCTTTTAGCATCATTGAAATTCTATAACCCAGGCATTGCTTACTGATAGAACCTATTCCAATACTCTCATTTTTTTTTCATATATCTAGCTTATTTTCTACCCTAACAGACAAAACACACACATACACACATGTACACACACTCAAACTATGTATGTTTCTATGAGTGGAAACAGAGAAGAATAGGCCCATATCTAAAGGAGAGATATGCTACAAAATAGCTATCATTTTCTGTACAAGCCCCAGAGATATCTCTTCATTGCTTCTGAAATAATGTAATAAAGGAGATTTGTTATACTGGGACTTTTCTAGAAGACAAAGAAAGAGAGAAATCTCAGGAGGTTTTCTTTCCTTAGTAGCTTGGGGGATATAGTTATTGTTCAATTTTGGGTATAAAATTTATCTCTTTCTCTAATCTGTCCTTAAATTTTCCACTAAATCCTCTCTACAGAATCATTCTCCTTCTTCTCATAGCACCATGCAATCACATTTATCCTCAAGAGAAAACAAACAAGCAAACAAAAACCCTTTCAACTGAGTTATCAATACTTTTTTTCTTTAGCTAACACTTTTCTTTGCTTTCATTGTTATCTTCTAAGGAGGCAGAGTCATTAAATCCAATCTGAGCTAATCATTCTGTAGCCCATCTTCAACCACCACTCTTTTAAGTTATAAAAATAATTTTTCACTCAAGACTTACCCTGGGG
>PVIY010005402.1:0-11814 GCA_004026745.1 Myrmecophaga tridactyla | reverse complement strand
CAGAGGAAGATACCATCCAGAGACTCTATAATTATCCATATAAATGGACCAGCAACCAGTGACAATTATCAGGCCGTCAAGTTAAGAAAAAGAGGGGGAATAGAGCAGGCGTCAGAATTTGGACCACAGGTGATGTACATTTTAGAGTTATAAGGTGCAGATTTTAAAATAGTGTGACTAATATATTCAAGAAACTAGAGAATAAAATGGAAAGTGTCTTCAGACATCTGAAATCTATGTAAATAATCAGTGTAATTCTTGAACAAAAAAATAAAATGTCTGAAATTAGGGACTCCGTAGATATGTTTAACAGCTTGTTAATTGTAAATTACTGAATTGGAAACTAGGTCAGTAAAAACATTCAAACTAAAGTATCAAGAAGAAATGATGGAGATATATAGAAAAGAGTCCAAGACATATGAGAAGGGATGAAAATGTCTAAGCTACATGTCAATGGACTGCAGGATGAGAGAGGGGGGCAGATCAACCATTTGAAGATGTAATGAGCTAGCAATTTCCAAAACTACAAAATACACTAAAACAGATTCAAGGAAAGTTAAAAATACAAACAGGCAAAACAGAGAGTACATACTTAAGACTATTAAAGCAAAACTGCTTATAACTATAAGACAAGGAAAAAATCTTCAAAGTAGCTGAGAATATTGAAAAGCAATTTTCAATAGAAACAGTAAGAATGGCAGCTAAACTCTCAACAGAAAAAATGGGAGTCAGAAAATAAAGCATGTTCTATCAGGATTCTACCAAAAAAAACAGAAGCATTAGGAGATATATTTACATAGAGAGAGAAAGTGAGAGGAGGCGAAAGACTGATTCATTTTATGGAGTTGGCTTATGCAATTGTGGGACTAGGAAGGAGTTTTGTTTAGCTGTGTTAAAAGAACAACTTATATCATTATAATGACAAGGTACATTTGAAAGATTTTAGCAAACAAAGATAGCAAGCTCATGATTTTGCATTTCTTTCTTCAAAAATCAAGTTCAAAATTACTTTCACATAGGTATAAACACATATTTATAACACAATTTCTAAAATCATAAACCTATAAAATTGTATATGGAATTGCATGCAACAATTATTTATTGAGCCTTTATCATAGGTCTGAAAAAAGATGATATTTGGAAGATATTTTATGTTATAGACTTACAATGTCATTGAAAATACAAAGCTAAAAGCACATTAAATATGATTACATTAAATCCGAATAGAATTTGGTGGGCTTTTACAAAAGTTCATAAATGAAAGCATGGAATTAGAGAAACAGGAATTTAAAAGTACCCTGTTAGCTGAAATTTAGCATCTGCGTAGACTAATAAGGAAACTGGAAAAATCACTGAACCTGTATTGTCAAGAATATCAAGGTCAAAAGGAAAAATTTTTCCTGTATTTGGCAAACAATGAGTGAAACTTCAAATAATTTTTATGCAGGAAAGAATAGACTTGAGCAAGAAGAGATGGGTGCTTATAACTGGTCAGGAAGATCTTGACCAGTTCAAGCAGGAAAGAATCTGGCCCTAATTTAGAGTGGTAGAAGGAGAAGACTAAACAGAGTCTATGCCAGTGTTCTCAAGACTTCAATTTCATGTCACTAATATTTTTCAAATGGAGGAGTAATATAGGGCTGCAAACGTTCAAACTGGCTAAGATGGGACATTAAAAAGTTATGTTCTGATATAACCTCACGAGCCGTGCTGCAGCTGACATTGTCGCCACTGTTGTGAGAAGGCCCTTAATGGCTAACTGGGCCAGGGCACGGGGCAAGACTGACCTCGTGGTTATACATTCAATCTGTAGCTGTTCTACTGTACACTTACTATGTGCAATACATCACTCTAGGCTCTGGAGCACTGTAGAGAACAAAAAGGGTCATTGCTCTTTTAGGGCTCATGTCCTGGCACAGTGAAACAAATAATTTCAAAAAGAAATATAGAATCGGCTATAAAGAAAAATAAAAGCTCTGAGTTTTGTTCCGAGGGAGATAAGAAACCTAACTCTGCCTTAAAAAGATCACTGTGGCTGATGCACAGAATTTTCATTGGCATTAGTAGACAAAGGAAGACGAGTTGAGACATCGAGTGGGTTGTCCTGAGTGAGAGGTGATGGTGACAAAGACTTGAGAAATAGCAGTGGAACGGATGAGAAATTCCAGATGTATTTTGAAAGTAAGTCCACAATGTTTGCTGGTGGATTAGCTATGAGGATGATAAGAAGAGGATGGAGATTGACACTTAGAGATGGATAATTCCTTGTTGTGGGGGGATGTATTCATCAGGGTTCTCCAGGGAAACAGAACCGGTAGGATATATAAACAAGGCAAATATTATGAGATTTACTATGGGAATTGACCAATATGACTGTGGTGAAGGGCTAGTCCGGATCTACAAGTTGGAAACTCTGATGAAGGTTTTCAATGAATTCCCCAGGAGAAGCTGGCTGGCTGAAGCAAAAATGGGATTTCTCTCTTCTGACTGCTGAAATCATCACTTCTCCTTTGAAGGCTTTCAACAGACTGGATATGACACCTCTTTTTGTTGAAGACAATCTCCTTAGTTGATTGCAGATGCAATCAGCTGTAGATGCAATCATCCATAAGTGCAATCAACTTACTGACTATTTAAATCCACAAAATATCCTTACAGTAACAGACCAGTGCTTGCCTGACCAAATTGGACACAATAACCTAGTCAAGTTGATACATGATTTACTCATCACGGGGACTGTCCTAAGCACTGCCATATTTTTAGCAGCATCCCTGGCTTCTACGTACTGAGGCCAGTAGCACACACCCACCCTGGTGTGACAATCAAAAATGTCCTCAGACATTGTCAAATGTTCAATAAAGTACACAACCATCCCCTATTGGGCACCAATCCTCTAGACACAGAAACAAATAGATACGGCAGGAGGATTATCAAGAAATTGTTCTAAGATGCTAGCTTAGGGTAACTGTTGTAAATGTGAGAGTCATCAGCATATAAATGACAAAAATAAAAAATGAAAAACAGTCCTGATGTTAAAGGAGAGAAAATGCAGTTGGGGGAAAGTAGAGGGTTGAGCTATGGGACTGATGATTCTGATACAATAAAGCAATTGAAAGGAAACAAGTGTGGCATTTCAGCAGTCAAGAGAAAACAATGCTTAAAAACAGAAAAAGAAACTCTTCAAATACTATGAAACAATTAAAAGCGATGAAGACTGAAATTTAGAATTATCACTATGGAGGTTATCAGTGACCTTCATTAGAACAATTTTGTAGAGAGGTAGAAATAAAAGTCTGAAATGAGATCAAAAGATAATAAAAATAAGGAAGTGGAGAATGCAGAAACAATATTTTAAAAGAGCTTTGCTTTAGAAAGGAGCAAAGACTCAGAAAGCAGATGGAAGGGGTGTAAGGTCAAGTAGGTTTTTGTTTTATTTTAAATAAATTTGCAGCATATTTGTTTGCTGACGTGAATGATTCAGTAGAGTAGGAAAGATGAAAATGCAGGAAGAGAAAATGCTGCACTCCTTGAGTAGGGCAGGAGATGCCAGGATTGAAAGCAGGTCTGGAAAGATGTTACGACCTGATAATATGATTGAGAGACACTGTGGAATGGTTGTTTCAAGCAGAGTGGGGGGTCACTTAGGTCGTTTTCCCAAGAAATAACTTACAATCTAAATTTCATCCCAAACTAGGCAGTCCTTACTTTAGAGCAGCAAAAAAATATTCAAAATCTCAGTGTGAGTGAAGCAGGGGCCATTGTAGATAGCTCTTCTTATATTCATCTAAGAGGTAAGTTTGGACATCTCCTGGAGCTAGGGTGGAGACTGACATTCCCTGGGTAATCCCCACAATTTGTAAGAGATCAGCTAACACTTATAAGCTTAAATCATTCCCTACTTGGTTTACATGCATATATAATTTTGGAAAAATGAAAAATGAGGTCCCCCTGTGTTAAACTCCACATCTCTTGAAACCAAATCTGCCCTGTTTTATGACCCCCAAATTCTTCCTCAAGGCCCTGTGCAGTACATAAAAGGAGTACAAAAATGAATCTCATGACCCTGAGAAAGATAAAAAGCAGACATTTATGTGGCTCTACTTTGCAGCCATACTTTCTGCCTACATTTACAATTAAAATTTCACTTTTAAAATTGTACCAGACAGCAGTGTAACAATTTCCATGACTATGAAGATAATGTCTTAAGGGATGATTTATAAAATACTTCCATAAGTTTTGTAATAATGCAAATTGGGCAGCTGTGGAAGTGATTAACTCTTCCAGGTTTTAAATGTCTCTGTAGATAACAGGATTGATCAAGCTTGGTGGTATTAATACATTTAGAAGGAGGGAGTTTTTGAAATGCGTATTGTTAATCCTGTTATATGGTTCAGCTTCTTTGCCTGTATTTCTCCCCTAAGGATAGTGTGTGGAAATGATACCTTAGAGCGATGAACAATTCAGATTGTAAAATCTTATAACGCTCTCGCTTGTAATTACAAAGTTAAATCGCTGACACTCTTGAACCCTTATAACATAAGCTATGTGTATACTGCCTATTTCATTCCTACTCTTGAATCCATTTTGTTGTATTCGTTCCTACAGGTCGGCAATGTAATATTAATTGGATCAAATTCCCTTAAGCACACTCTCATCTCCTTCTAATTTACAAAATAAAATAGCCTTCATTGTAGGCACAATAGAAGCTAAAAAAAAAATGAAGTAAGGTATTTTGTTGGGTATTTCTAAATACTGGAACAATTTCTCTGCAGGACTCCTTTCTCTGGCTTTTTTATTTTTTTGTGTGCATATGTATTATCTGATCATTTTAAATAAAGCCTTCATTATTTTAAAGGAGGATACTTTTTTATCTATTTTCTCCCTGTATTTTATCATCCTTTAATAAGAAATTGTAACCTTTCTATAATTGTCTGCTTATAAATAACTACTCCTGGAAAAAAGCACAGTATTCAAATCCAGCATTTTAATTGACCCCTGTGCACAACAGAAATTTCCTTCCAGCTCGTGTTTATAGAATGCAGTACTTAGGCACAAATTTGGGTTTTCTTTTAAAATATTTATTGGTTCTAGAAGGTAGCGCCTTCACAAAACTTGTTGTGTGGGAGGCAGAGAAGTGATTCTGCCTCCATAGCATCCTGCCCTCATTTTCCTGGTGGTAGGAAACACGTGCCACCACCTCTTTGACTGCACCCCTGCCAAAACCAGTGAAATACATTTTTCCACTTTTTTCCTTTAATCAGCCATTGACACTATGTGTGTGTGTGTATAGTATATTTTAAGTATATATGTATGTAGGCTTAAATGCATAAGCTCTCCACATAATATTTTAATTTGAGCAAGTCCACCCACCATTGTAACTTTAAAACATAGAAACTGTTTAAAAATAGATGATAGTTCAGTATTTAGTGCCAAAGCTTACTGTATACTTATCTGTTCACTCCCATGAACCATCCCTAAGGAACAGCTATGAGCCTGTGTTGAGCAACCACTGTACTAAGCAATTTAAATTTATTATTCTCGTTAGTCCTCACAATAAAACTAGTAGTTATTAATAACCCCATTGTATAAATGATAAAAATTAAGGCTCAGAAAGTTTAAGCAATTTGTCAAAAAGCAAGTTTGCTCAATTGGTGAGACAAAAATTTAACCTAGTCTACCGTGCTGGTTGAACTCACAAAGTTTTCTTTTGTTAATCCATTCGACAAATATGCAGTAATAGTTTTTTATGTGTCATGCAGTAGGAAGGTGTGGTGGTTTGAAGCTGTATGTGCCCCAGAAAAATATGTTCTTACATTTAATCCATTCCTATGGTGTGAACCCATTGTAAGTAGGACATTTTAATGAGGTTACTTCAGTTTAAGAGTGGCCTAGCCCAATCAGAATGGGTCTTAATTCTATTACTGGAGGCCCTTTATAAGTGGAATAACATGCAGACAAAGAGAGAGGAAGCCACAGAAAGCAAAAAGCTGAACATCAATGAAACAGGGAAGAGAAGGGAGAGAACACGCCATGCGCCTTGCCACGTGACAATCGAAGGACAGAAGGTTGCCAGCAGGAGGCCCAGAATGCCAGACTTCAGGAAGAAAGCATTACCTTGATGACGCCTTGATTTGGACTTTTTTTTCAGCCTCAAATCTTGAGTGAATAAATTCCCATTGTCTAACCTGACCCATTTCATGACATTTGTGGGAGCAGCCCAGCAAACTAGAACACTAGGTGCTGAAGTGTACAATGAATGAGATAGACCTCATCCAGGTCCCCCTGGGGTTTATGGTCTAGAGAGGTCAAAATGCAGTTTTTAAAAATATACTACAGATAGGGCAGGCAATGGTGGTGCCGTGGCAGAGTTCTCGCCTGCCAGGCCAGAGACCCAGGTTCAATTCCCCGTATATAATCATTTATTTAGGAATTTGCAAATAACCCCAGAAGAAAGCCTGATAATTGGCATTTGTTCTGCATAATGTTGGCCAAGAAAGGGTTTTATTATTTGAAATAAATTGTAACATGTATGAATCAGAAGATTTTTCAGACACACATATACAAAATCTAGATTCCTGGCTGATCTGGAAAAATTAGATGTGGCTTATGAGTCGGAATTTCCACAAGGTCTAAAACTGAGAGAAGACAGACTTTTCAAATGACCAGATGCTCTCTAGCTCACCACGTTCTCTTCCACTCCCTACTGTCACTTTATCCATTATCAAAACCTGTCATATATTGTAGGTTGTTGAACCTATGATCTCTGATATGATTACAGATTTAAGTGTTAGGACCAGAGAAGACCTGCCCAAATGAAGTATACATGTGCACATTATATAGGCAGAATGCTAAGATAAACACTGAAAAGTCATGCCCCTATTTAAAACAAATAAACAAACAAAAAAACAAAAACCTTGAGTTTGAGTGGGTCTCGTGAATATGGTAGGCTGTCACTCTCTTAATTAGGTTAGCTACATGGCCACGGTAAAGGGATTTTGAAGATCTAATCAAAATTTCTAATTGAATGTATTTAAAAGGGAGATTTTCCCAGGTGGGCCTGACCTAATCAACATGTCAAAAGAAGGATTAGAGGTTGGAGGATCTAAGCAGCAGAAATGCTCATCTGCTAGCCTTGAAGAAGTTGGCCTTGAACTTCCAGACTGTGGAGAAAACCAGGTGACAGGGAATGGCAGGCGGACTTCAGGAGCTGAGGGCCTCAGTCAGAAGGAATGAAACTCTTCCAACAACCAGTGGGCTAGAAAGAGAACCCTGAGCCTTAATAAGTTCACAGCACTGGCAGGCACCTCCATTCTGAGTTACCCTGAGCAGAAGACACAGTCAAGCCATGGCTGAGCTCCTGACCATTGGAAACTCTTTTGTTTTAGGCTGTTAAATTTGTGGTAATTTGTTGCACAGCTATAGAAAATGTACTGAGACTTTCCAAACACACAAATGAAGAGAGCACTGGGGGTGGGAGGAAACAGTTTATAAATAGGTCCTATGGCAGGTTTGTGAGTGCATGCCAGTGGGATTGGTGTTTCATCCTAAAGCATTAGGAAGGTTTACAAGGGATTTGGTCATGGAGTTGGCAAGCTCATTCTCGTACTTTCAAAGACTGAGTTAAATACAGAAAATTAATTTAAATTAATTTAAAAGTAGTTGAAGTAGTCCATCTAACTAAGACAATGGAAGAGAATACTTAAAAAGGGATGGTTAGACATCTATTTAGGAGGCAGAATCAGCATGACTTGGTGATTGGATGTGAGGTTGAGATAAAGGGAAGTGGAAACGATAGACTCCAGGTTTTTTTATGTGAGACTGTAGAAGAGGATAGGAATATTTAAATTAAATTTGGAAAGTTTGAAATTTGAAGTTGTGAGTTCAAGTTTAAGATTGGAAAGCAGATGAATGAGGAAGCCAGTGGATGTCTGAATCTGCGACTCAGAGGAGAATCTAGTGTGGATATCAAATCATTGTTCATTTGCCCATTATAAGAATCCTTTCAAGTTCTGACCTTGAACCTTCAAATATTTTTTTAAAATTTACATGATCATGTCTAGGTACTTCCAAATCTAACTTACATCCTAATTCAGTTTCTGTTTCTAGTGTGGCTACAAATTCATTCCTGTTTTATTAGGATCACCTGGAAATCCTGTTCATTGTTAAAATTGGAGTAACTATTGCTTTGTCAAGGTTTTGGGACACTGACAAGGCCGCAGTGTAATGATGACAATTACCTTAGGCTCCTAAAGACAACAGCTGTACCTAATCTTTAGAGTCTCCCTTCTTCTTGGTAATAAAAAGGGAGTCAGGAATAGGCTAATGCCCTTCCACCTAGAACTGGTCTCCTTCCCCATGCACACACGAGTTCCCTCACGAGTGCTGACACTTTGTCCTCTACTCTGCATACACTGGCCCCACTCTTCAACTATTTAACTTCCTCTACTGTGATTCTTTTAAAAAGGGAAACTGGCATTACCACAGCCACAAAGAAAGGCGACTAACGCAGAATTGGGAAGTATGTATGGAGGAAACTGTCTTCTCTCTGAGTTTCAGACAGTTAGTGTTGCTGGTTCATGAACGTGCAGGAGGAGGCGCGATGGTGGCTCAGTGGCTGGGTTCTCGCCATGCCGGGCACTGGGGTCAGATCCTGGTACCTGCCCATGCAAAAAAACACTGCATGATGAGGTGGCCTGCACTGAGATGTGCTTTGGGGGTTGGAATCAAACATTCAAAAAGCCTCAAATGATACATTTTTATATTTGTTTTTAAAGGAAGAATCCATAAAACAGGGTACATATAAGTAGCAGAGAAAAAATATTTAATTTCCTGGGGGTGGAATTGTTACTCCTGGGAATAGTGGGTGTCGACAGGACTTTGAGTGGGGAGACTGGAGGTACATATAGCGTGTGCTGAGGACTCAATGCCTCAGAAAGTTTCATGGCCCAAATTTGGGAGCTAAACTCATTACCTTCAAAGGCTTTTATGAACTTGATAAATAAGACTACCAAAAGTTTGCAGTCTCGTGTGGGAAAAAGGTAAGAACTTCACTGCAGTGTGAAAAGTGGTATGACCAAGATATACAAAGCACAGGATGGGACACAAAAGAAGGAGAAGTAACCCAGATACAAAATGTTCTGAATATGCTTCCTGGAATAGATTTTACCTGAGCAGAGTCTTGAAGAATAAAGAGGAAATATGAAGGAAAGAAAGGATTAGAGTAAAGACTGTATACAGAGAGCAGATTATGTAAAGGGACAAAAGGAAGAAGCATGGTGGATTCTTGCAACTCATCCTGAGGGGCAGAGGCCAAGGCTCTCTCTAGGCCATTCATTCACTCCACAAAGATTTACGTGGCCTAGGCACTATAATAGGTTCAGAGAATAGAGCAATGATCAAGAGGAGAAATTATGAGAGGCAATGTGTCTCTTAAATTACACTGGGTATTATTACCATTGAAGCTAAATAATAGATTCACGCAGAAGCAACGGACTGAATAATGATTTTTCCATGTTCCTCCATTTTAATTCATGGTTATATAAATTATACTCTAGATTTTCCATTTCCCGTTTTGTCTTCTACTTTGGGGATACTGCCAAATAAATGCTCTTCTAATTAAAACACAGTCGTACAAAAAACAGGTTTTGCCATAGAAGGAAGATGAAACAGAATTTAATGAAAGGAAGAAAAAGTGAATTGGGATGGTTTATCTACATCTGACCTCAGATCCTATCAAAGCCTCTGCTTGCTTTCCACCTTCCATAGCCTGAAGGACGGCACCATGCCCCATTCCATCCAAGCTGCCCCACTTACCCCGCCAGCTCACAGCTCACCTTTCTGCCTCCACTGTCCCCAAACCTCACTCTTTAGTCATTCCTGGTGGGTCACTGTTCCTAAATTACAGCACACACAGGCCCTCTGCTATGACTTTGCCCATATTCTTGAGGCCTAAATGTCTTTCACCCTTAGTTTCCCTGGAAAATTGTTTTCTCAGGTTTCAAGAACCAGCCATAAACATTACCTTATATCAGCAGTTTTCTACAGTTCTGTCTTCACTTCCAACTACCAATCCTCAGTCAAGAAAAACTGCTCTGTCATCCATCCTCCATTGCTTTCCATGCTGCATTTCACGCATGTGTTTGAACCTCTGTCTCCTTTACTGGGCTGTGATGTCCTCAAGGGTAAAAACTGCTTTTTTAGCATATTCCCTCCAAACCACAACATGGGGCCCAGTGAACATTAGCTGCCCAATTCTTTGTTTGCTGAGTTGAATGGAAAAGAAGCATTGTCATAGAAAAAAAATGAGTTGCTTATGGTGAGTTGGGTTCCCCATGCCCATCAGTTTTATTTATTTAGATACCCTGCAGAGCAATCAATCATGCTACAATCTGGAAAGATCACCAAAAAGGCCAAAAGAGTTCAGTTCCCTGATAACCTTCTTTTACAGACAAGAGAGTATGTAAGGCAGGGAGCTCATTTTGACTGTACATATTTAATATATTGATTTTTGCCATTTTTTGAATAATATAACTTGCAAAAATCAAGGAGGTAGGTGGGCCATGGTGGCTCAGCAGGCAGAGTTCTTGTCTGCCATGCCGGAGGCCCAGGTTCAATTCCTGACACCTGCTGGTACAAAAAAAAAAAAAAAAACAAGAAGGTACATATCCAAAAAGAAAAAAATTAATAATTCATTATGAAACAATTATTAGGAAATAAAAATATCTGATTGAATAAATATTTATTGACTACAGGCTTTTAACAGCTGAGGCACTATCCTTGATTAATTTCTCAGGGACCAAATCATTGATATCATGGCAATAAATTATTTTAAGAAACTTAGCTATCAGAAACGAATCCGTTGTATTGCAATACTGTATGCAAAAATGTATTAGAATTATAACATAAAACAAAAATGGCTTTCAGTCAAAATTTAGAGTGACACCTTAGCCTCCAGAAAAAAATCAATATTTTCTTAGATTGGGAGAGGAATATATGCATAAGGATAATAAACATTTTATTAACAACATCTTCCTGTTTCAGGATCAAGGATCATAAACTCTCAAAACTCACATGGGAAAGTATAAACAAGCATTCCTTTGTTTGGAACTCCTGAGAAGTATCTATTTGAAAAATGGAAATGGAAATTGGGCTCAGATTAAATAATATCATGGATAAATCTTCAACAAATGTTTCACAATGTCTGGAGAGAAACTCAAGCAAGGCTTTCCTATGTCTCCTGGGGTGATAAAGACACAGGCAATTTCCACACCTCAGAATGCTATGAAGATTACCTATCTAAATCAAAATCTTAACTTTGGATTTCATTTCCTAGGTATTTTCCCTTAGAGGTGATATGGACAGAGTGCAGAAAGAAGACCTAGATTTTTAAAACACTTCATGTAATTTTAAAATTTTAAACATAACATAAACACAACATAACTCTTAATCACGTTTGAATTTGGAAAAAAGACTACCTACTTTCTCTTTTCTCCCAGTCTAATATAGAAGCTTATAAGGGGCCAGTGTTCAATACTAACTGGCCCATCAAAAACAAACAAACAAATAAACTGTTATTAAGTGAAATAGGCAGGTTTTTAAGACATCTTCTTAGAAAGTGTTCTAGTTTGCTAGCTGCCGGAATGCAATATACCAGAAACGGAATGGCTTTTAATAAGGGGAATTTAATGAGTCGCTAGTTTACAGTTCTAAGGCCGAGAAAATGTCCCAATTAAAACAAGTCTATAGAAATATCCAATCAAAGGCATCTGGGGAAAGATACCTTGGTTCAAGAAGGCCGATGAAGTTCAGGGTTTC
>PVIY010005401.1:62568-94947 GCA_004026745.1 Myrmecophaga tridactyla | reverse complement strand
AGTATAATAATTTGTTTAACCAAACCTTCTCAATTCTACTTACAGAAATAAAATAACAAAACAAGAAGATAATAATCAATTGGCAGAACTAAAAGCAACGCATCAAGTGCTAATACAAGCAAAAGGAGGTGAATGTCCTTTATTTACTGATTCATTATGGATTAACTACTTGGATGCCTATCTGGAAACAGAATAATTTAAAAATACATTGAAAAATTATTGGGAAAAAATATGAAAAAAAATATATATGGGAAATTGTTCTATGTACTAATGTATCTTTTTTTATATATAAATGCCTACTCAACCCTAAATTCACCTAAACATGAGTATAATGCTACTACAGATGCCTTGGCAAAAATTGCTGTGAATACCATTACCCACCATTTGGCCATTTTTGATATATACATGTCTCTAAAGACACCTTTTCTGGCTTTGTTCACACTACTCCATTAACTGGGGAAAGTACCAAATATATGACAACCCATTTCCTGGAGGCCATCAGTCATATGGGCAAACCTAAATCTGTGAAAACTAACAATGGCCCTGAGTACACCTCCACTTCCTTTAAATTATTTCTACAACAATGGGGTGTAAAACATACAGAAATCCCATATGACCCTATTGGATAAACTGTTATTAAAAGGACACATCATACTCTCAAAACCCTTATCAAAAAAAAAAAGGGGGGGCATGTGGCATGTGGACATCTCCTCTAGAAATATACTATCTTTAGCATTATATACTTTAAAATTTTTTAAACTGTGATAAAGATGGACTCACAAGCAGCTGAAAAACATTTTTCCTCTCTAAACAAGCACAACCTAAAACAAAAGTTCTCTATAAAAGTTTGAAAGGAAATGGATCCTAGTTAAGACCCCAGGAGCTGCTAACTTGGGGGTGAGGATATGCTTGTGTGTTTACTTCCACAGGTCCCCAGTTGCTGCCTGCAAAGAATGTGAAACCCTATCATGAGTTGGAGAAATCAACCCTTCAACCTGATTCCTCGGATAGAGAAGATATCACTGGAGAAGCCAAAGAACCATCAAAAAGCCCCTGTCGTAAGACACTCAATGCACAAGGAGTAACTTGGAAAACTTTAGATCAAAAGACTAATGAAGTACTTCTCCATACCAGAGTTCCCTCCATGCTAGAAAATAAATTTTTAGCTTACCTGGCAGTGGTTACTTCTAATTTTGTACAAGTATTGTGTATTTTCTTCATTCTCATCTTAATTAAAAATCTCCCACTAAGACTAGCAGAGCAACATGTCTATTGGACTTACTTCCAGGACCCACCCATTTTCAATCTCTTAACCTGGTGGGATCCTGACCCCCCTTTATCTACTAATGACATTAATTAGACAGGGGGCATTTAGATCCCTATTGCAAGCCCTCTATACTAGGCAAAATTTAAAATGTCATTGGAAACATAATAAAATGTATCATCCCATTGCCCTGGAATGAATCACTTCATTCTTGGGAACTAATAAAATCCCACCTTCAAAGAGTTTCTCTTCTCATCTTCAAAAAGTACAAATGTTGCTATCTTTTCTGGAAAAACTGTTAACACAAATTCAGATACCTACTCAACAAAAAGTCTTGAACACTTTAAATTATAACCTTAATTGACTTAATCTGTCTAATTGGTTCCATGGATTAAATATTTGAATCTGGATTTTATCTGCATTTGGTATATTTACAGTTTTTCTATTTCTTTCAGCCCTCAGAATGATTTGTTCTATGATTTCTCATCACTACCAGACTAAACAGCAACTAGTAGCTGTAGTCACAGCTTCACCTTTGCAGTCATTGCCACCATCAACATCAACAGCAATAATAAATAAAAAGGGGGAGATGTGGGGAAGATATGGATAAAGCTTTTGTAAGCTTGCTCTGTGTTTGCACGTCCTCAAGCAGTGGAATATATTGTCTGCTTGTTTGTCTGCTCATAGATTTGATGCTGAAATCAGCATGAGAGCTGAAAACAGCTCAAAGGTTTGTCTGCTTTTCTTATCTGTGCCAATTGCATATCTGTCTGCTTTGCTTATCTGTGACATTTGCTTATCTGGAACATCTTCTCATATGCATGGGAAAATTCCTGCTTTGTTCTTAAATTAAAGATACCTCCTCAAGGCAATGGGGAACCTCCCCTGGTGCTCAAAGGATAGCTTAATTCGAAATGTCCCCTTTACTCCAAAAATAGTGAACAAAAAATAAACTTGGAGCTCCAGCTGGAGACAGAGACTTCCTTGTTTTCTGATTTTCTGTCAAAGGTTTTTACTTCCCGTGCTGATTCTTTGCAGGACAAAGAATAACAGCCACACATCCCTTCCTTGGGGTAGAACATATAGTCCCTGACTCTCTGGTGTTTCTGAATTTAAAATTAACTAAGAAATCTACCTTTATGAGGTTCTTCCAGCAAACCACTACTCAGAACATACTTCAGAATAGTCTCAATAACTCACAACTGAAAGAGAAATTGGTAAAGGGGCAGAGGAAGGGATAAGGTAGAGCATTGTTTCTGAGAATAATTGGATGATGGGAAGAAGAGAAGGCTGCAAATCAATTTAAAGGCTAATTTATTTTCAAGAAAAAATATTAGGAAATTTTTACTTTTCATTGCTTTATTTGTTTCAATCTAAGCCCAATGTAGGTGGGCAAATAAAATGATCTAGTAGGTATTGTCATTGATATATAATTTTAAGGCAGAATATATAAGCTAAAAATTAAGTTATAGAATAACAACTAACTCTGATTTATTTCTATCAACTTAATACTGTAATTTTAAAGGAAAATGTAGACATTTTATTGTTGAGTAATATAACAAGAAATCAAAACAAAATTTGGGTGAGAAAAACATTCAGCTTAACCAAAACTATATTTTAGAAGTTACAACTTGTTCAAACTATGAATGTATAGTGTGAATAATAGTTAATATTTTTGAGTGCTTACTCATTGCCAGGCATAATTCTAGGTCTCTACACATCTTATATTAACTCATTTAATCCTCAGAAGAGTTCTCTGCTTTCAGATGTGGAATCTGAGGCCCAAAGTCACTTGGCTAATAACAACAGAGCAGGGACGTGAACTCAGGCATCTAGCCCCAGAGTTCATGCTTTTTATATATGACAATATGTGCATTGAACACAATTAATTAGTAGGCAAAAGTGGGAAAACAGAGAAATTCATAGAACTTCAGTTTCAACAACAATAGTAAGGGATACTTTTATGTAGTCCATATGAAACTGGACAAACAGACAAGAAGAACCAAGAACACAGCATTGGCCAATGGAATGAGAACTGTTTGAGAAGTTAAGAGACAAAGGATCAAAAACCTTCATAGAATGAGAGCATTGGACCCCATGCCCTCTACATTCCTTTCACACCAGTGATTCCATTAGTCCTATGGTTTCTCATGCTTCTTCCAACAACAGCTATCTAAAAAGTCATGAATCATAAATTGAGTTGTGAAGCTTCATACGGTGAAGAGAAAGACACTGTCCAGTGCAAAAGAAGAAATAATTGGCCATGTTAGGATTATGGGAAAAATTATACCACTACAATAGATCAAAGATTGAAGAGAATACATAGTTAAGAATTTAGTTATTTAGTTCCGCAAGCAGAATTTAGAATTCCGGGTATTATAGAGAGAAACTTACCTCTTAAAATTTATTTTCATAGCATATATGCAAACACAGATACTTCATATGCGCTTTGTGATTACGATGTCAAATTCATTTGGTGATGATTTCAAAGATAGTGAAGAAAAATTCTGAGTGATTAAGGACCAAAGCACTTATTCATATTATGTGTAAAGTGGCATTAATGTTTACCTCAAGGACTGTTGGGAGGATTGAATGAGATAAGGCAAGGGAAAATGTAAGCAAAATATCTGCCACATTGTAAGCTGTAAATAAAGGTTGATGATGATGATAATGATGACAATGACATGCCACAAAAAATCAAACTGCTTCTAGAGAGCCATGTCCAACTCTCAACAATTTTCAAATAAAACATTTAAGTTAAAATTTGTGTATAACACTAGGATATTGAAGGTATTCAATATATTACAGCTAAATATGATAGGGTTTTAAATTCATAAGCAAGGCTTTGGTTTTCTATATATTTTGAAATGTATTTATTTTCTTCAGAAATTTACATTAGAATAATATTCTATAAAGACCTGTTGGGTCAAGGTCAAGGCCCTGCATACTTTGTGATAACAAGCTCCTCACATTCTATGATCATAGTATGCTAATGAGAATGAACATATATCAATACAAGATGATTTGATGGTCCTGTTCTTCTGTCTACATCCTTTAGTAAAGAGAAAATGTCTTAGAATAACAAAGGAAACATAAACTCAAGGTCAGAAGATGACTTTCCGTTTCTTTATCTGTGAGACTTTTGTAATCACTAACTTACCCCACGAGGATATTTTGAAAACCAAATGAGATAGCATTTGGAAAAGTACTGTGCAAAAGCTAATGTTATTATTAAAAGTCATATCCCCACATTTTAAAATGGCAGCCTTAAAACCAAGCGCACAAGATTATCTGCTTTGTGCATTATCTCTGTATGTCATCATGGCATTTATTGTAGTCATCTCTCACCCTTTTTAGCCTATACACATATTAAAGGCAAGCCTATGACTTTTAAATTTTGATAACTCCAGCACTTAGCATACTGTCTGACACATAGTAGGTGCTTGTACATATTTATTAAACTATGCATTTAATAGAAGGAGAAACATTGACTTGAACCCTTAAATGTTATGGACCATGATATGACACTAGACTGCTTAGAGCCAACAATAATGCACTTCTTATGCTAGTGGTAAATGAAAGTGAGGGGTAAGGGGTATGGTATTTATAATCTTTTTTTTCTCTATTATCATTTTATTTCTTTTTCTGTTGTCTTTTTATTTCTTTTTCTAAATCGATGCAAATGTTTTAAGAAATGATGAATATGTAACTATGTGATGATATTAAGAATTACTGATTGTATATGTAGAATGGAATGATATCTTAATGTTTTGTTTGTTAATTTTTTTAATTAATAAAAAAAGTTATAAAAAAAATAAATAATGCACTTCTTTCCTTTTCCAGGCCAATAAAATATGTAAAAGTCACCATTACAGGCTCAGTTCTCAAGAGTCAGCCACTGAGGTAGAATTTGTTATGCAGGATATTTACTAGGGATTGGCACTTGTGAAAGGGGCAGTAGGGGAGTAGGATTGGGCAGAAAGAGGAGAGTTGTGGTTCAGGACTGACAAGCTTCATCCAACCCAATAGAGAGCTCTAGTGAGTATTGCCCTTTAGAGTTGTCCTTCATCCAGCCAGAATGGCCAGGCCTTTAAGCCCCTGCTCTGTTGGAGATGGAGGTCAATCATTAGATATAAGTTTGCCCTCCCTCAACTGGAAGACCATAACCTTAGACAAGGAGGCTCTCTGTGGTGAAGATAGTCCCTGAAGAGGATAACAGTGTAGACAACAAATTCTTCCTTGAAGAGGGTTCTGGTCATGTGTCTCCATGTTCACCAGAGTCACCAAGTCTAAAATGTTCTGTCTACCACCTGAGGAGCTTGCATTAATGTTTGAGAGCACACAATTACTTTAATCAATGAGAAGTTTAAGATTATATTCACAAATAAAATAAAAGCCTTATGTACTCATAAATTTATGATAGAATATGACAAAATATCTGTTTAACATAGTGAAGACACACAGGAAAATAAAGGACCATAGCATCAATTTGTTGGCATGTGATATTGGTTTCTTGTGAAATGCTGTCCTTCACCAAGTAACTCATAGGTAGTGCATCTTTGTACACCAATGAGTTCTGGGCATTAATAAGCAAAGCACTCCCCCTGGGTTATAACCATACAACTACGGGCAAAAGCTCTCTTCCAAAATCCAAGTCTCTCCACTATTCTAGCTCCCGAAAGAAAAGGACATGTCTGTCCACCAACATATGTCTCAGCCCAGGGGTCATGAAGAGGACAGCTTCAGCAGATATAGCTTCCCAACCCCCTTGTCCCCTCACATTTGGTGTCCCATGTTGGACTGCTTTCTTGCTCAAGTATATATATTTCAAGAGGGCCAGAAGAAGTATCTGAAAGTAAATCCATACCATAATTCCTCTAAGGTCACAATGAAGAAATCAACATACTCAAACAGTTCCTTAGCCATAATGTTTATGCAGCCTGCTCTTCCTAACACAATATAATACGTTATGTAGATTAACAAGCACTTGAGTTTAGAAGAAAATTTCAGGACCAAGAAGGGTTGATTTGTCATTCATTCTAAGCTTCTGGAGAAATTCAAGGGTTCACACGAGTAAGACTTAAAAGATTGGTCTGGGAAGTTGCAATCTCAAGAAAATCAATTGTTAATTCTATAAATCTTTCTATCTCCTACTGCAGAATTAACTTATTATTATCAAAGGCTTATAAATGATGACAGTAAGGTCAAGCAACAGGCTTGCCCTCAACCATTATGGCTTATAATACAGAATTCCAAGATGTAAGCTACTGAGATCATACTATATTTTAATTCCAAAAGTAGTGTTTTTAATTGATCAATGTTTTCATTTAATACTATCTCAACCCCTAAGAGTAGACATTAAAATAAGGCTAAATATGTATAAATTTTAAAAGACATAATAAAAATTCCATAGTAACTTAAATACAATAATGTCTGCATTCTCTGTTCCCAGGGTTATTTTTAGGTCTTTAGGGAAAATAGAAATCTCTTTCCTCTTTCTCAGCCTTGATATTACCCATTAAACTTTACCCTGTCTTGCACTCTTTTCCAACTCATTCAACATATTCAGTATCCAAGATCTTGAAAGGAATGAGGTTCCTTTCACTAGTAGGGGGGAAGGGAAGGGAAGGGAAGTGCCCCAGGCTGGGGGACAGAATGCCTGGTTTCTAGTCCCAAATTCAAGACTAACTATGACTTTGGGAAGGTTCCTGGATTTCTGTAGGTCTCTATTTGCTCATCTATTTAAGGAGAAAGGAGGATGGATAATTTTTAATGACTCTCTCAATGCCACTGTTCTATGATTCGTTAATGTTCCAAGCCATGTTCTATTTATTTCTGTGAACAATAATTTTGACAATAGGTGATGTAATAGGATTTAAGGGGACAATTCTCTATGGTTTCTAAAGAGTTTGGAATTTTTGAGCCATATAACCTGCCCAATCCCCCTACCAAAGCCCCAAACTGGTAGTAAGGAAATAAAGATGGGGGTAGGGACATATGTTTATAGACTCTCAAAGAGAATTTCAAAGCCAGGAAGAAATATTTTAAGGCTAAAAGTATTATTTCGCTTTCTAATTAGTGATATGAAAGAACTTTCGGTATTAAATTTAATTATCTTAAGACAAAATTTCTCTTCATGTAATAGTCCCATTTACTATTTCCCACTTGCCTTCAGAATGGGAAGAACCCTCAATTTAGTGGGCTGGCTGGCTCTGCTTTCATGAAGGTTAAGGTCAAGATCAAAATTTAATAGCATTGGTTTCATTCTGTTCCAAAGCCAGAAATACAAATTTAACCTTGCTGGCTCTCTCAAAAACGTGTGAAAACCATGCCAAAGAGTGTGCCAAATCATCAACTCTGCAATAAAAGTAATTCACAGGTTTGCTATTCTAACAGCAGGGAGCACCATCATCTCCAGTCAGGCAGGACAGCATGGTGTCAAGGTTACCCTGGAAACTGAGTTGCCAATCTAGGATAATGTTGATATGCCTGAAGTGGGCAGAGCACCATGCTAGCTTTATGAATATATTTCCTCCTTGTAATTCTTGTAGCATCATTGACTCTGGAGCACTGTGCAATCGATGGCACAGAAACCATTGTTTGTGAATTATTTGTCCTCCTGCTTGTTCTTCCAACTTCACTTACGGACACGGATTCTTTTGAGAAAAGTGAAGAAATTTAAAAGTAGATGATTTCTCTATTTCATTCTATAACTTCTATGGAAGCCAGAATGCATCTGATTTCGTGTTCATTCAATAGGGTAAATTCTGAGGCTAAAAGACAAATTTCATAATCCCTTACCACTTCCCAGTACATTGATTTCAAAAAATACCCCCCAGCAGCATACTTCCTAGAGCCCTATCTCCCCTCTTTCTTGACCTCATCCCCCATGCCATAGGAGATGCTCAAGCACTATCTACATATATTATATAGTCCACATCATGGTTTGAAAAGGGAAAAATATATACAATCAAAACTCAGAAGATAGTCTCTTTATTTCAAATTATGGGAATAACTCAAATTTTGAGCCTCAAGGACAAAAATCTATTTGGACCAAACATTCAGAAGATGAACCAGGACACCATTTTGGCAACAATCTTTGCATGGACAAGCAGATGTTAGAGAATGATGCCCACAACATGGCTAAAGCTATGTACACCCACAAATAGATTCTTATTTGGTTGCCTAATTTGCATGCATGAATCTAGTGTAATCTCCATGCCACTAGTACATTTGCTCTTTTCAAAGTCAATGCAGGATCCATATTTATACAGGTCATTAAATGTTGGCTCCTTTACAAAATTTTCCCATAATTTATCTGAGAGAGCCTTTAAATGACAAATCCTTTATACCACCTTTACTTCCCAAAGTCATCTCTGAATAGGAATTATAGTGTTAAGGGTTCTGGCATCATATAAGAGAATCTGTTTGTTAGCTATTTGTCTGTTAGTTAGCTGGTTATGGGTAAATCTATCTAAACATATCCACATGCTTGGTGTCTGGAATTTTTAATTGGTAACTTTTAGCAGCAACTGTAAGTTTAGACCAAATGACAAGATAAAAAGAGAGAGAGAATATATCCTAGAACTATTTGCACTTTCCTGCGTTCCAAAGTGAATTCTTCCCTAATAAGCATCCAACAGTGACAGCCTGACTCACTCTTGCACAGGTACCCACTTTTTCTTGTTAATGCAGACTCATTGGAGATCCAAACAGCATTCAGAGCCAAGGGGGAAAATGCCTAAATGTGAAAATGAACCAAAAGTAATTGTACCAGGGAAAGGTGATGGGAGCCAAAAACAAGTTCCCAGAGTATCACTCTGTCAACAAGCATGTAAAGTCTTTATTGCTAGACTATGCAGCATCCCATGGGAATCACTTCATCTTTCTTGCTTTAACTCTTTTCTTGCCAGTCCACCCCTGGCTGGTTAAACTGCTTTAGCTAGAGGAGGTTGTCCCTTCCAGAAGCATTCAGCAGCAGGCCTCAGGAGCTGCACTCTTCGCAGTGACAAGAGAGGATATACCGGTAGGTGGCGGTGAGTCGCATGCCCCCTGAGCAGCGCAGCCGCAAAGCCTTCAGTTTCGAGGTCTGGGGCCGGCAGCAATGACAGGAGGAACTGAAAGGCTGCTTGAGAACAGTGCTGAAGGACACCAAGGGCTCGGAACGTGACGCCTGGCTGCAGTGTCCCTCACACCTGGCCAGGAGCACCATCTGGGGAGAGAAGAGGAGGTGGTTACCCCTCAGGGATGCTAAACCTTCACCAGGAGACACAGCATCCTTTGAAAATTCCTAACACTCCAAATAACTGTTTTGCCAACCCTTGCTGGATTAGAGCAGGAGCTCTCAACCCTGGTTGCCCATTGTATTCACCCAGGAAACAAATAAAACAGTTCTCAGCTAGGCCCTTGTTTACACCAAATGAATCAAAATTCTTGGAGTTAGGATTCAAACTTCTATATATTTTTACAAAGTTCCTTAGGTGATTCCAAAATGCACTGAGGATTTTGAGTCATTAAATGAGACCCACCACCATGATGTGCAAGTAAAAATCAAAGAACAAAAGAAGCTTTTGCTGATAGGCAGTAGCCTACTCTTTGTCCAAAACCAATTCTAACAGTGTCAAAACACAGGAGATCTTTACAAATTGAAATCAAGGAGTAAATAAAGAAGGGCTTACATAGTTAAGCAATTTGTTTGGGGCAGGAATAACTAAAGAAAAAGGATATGGTTTCTAAAGAAGAAAAAGAAGGCTACCTGACTATTTGGGGCACTACTATATGCGACAAAAGAATGAAGTAGAGACAGGGCCACATTTTGGGTCCTGGAATCACCCTCCTGAGCTTATACACAGTAAGAATCTGAGATATGTACACTGTATCTTCAGAGTCATCAAGATGCAGCCATTCTGACCATCTCTATTCCCAAACGGAGTTTAGAATGATAATAAACCTAAGGCTGGAGTAATAGAGGCTGTGTGTTCTTTACAGTGACTCTTAACCTGCCTATGGGAAATAGACTCCTTTAAGAATCTGATGGAAACTACCAAACTTATTCCCAGAAATATGTAAATAAACATGCACTCAATTTTTCACATGCAGTTTAATGGGGGTCAGGGACTCATTTATCCCACAAGCATTTGTCTAGCAAGAGTTGGTACCCTGGGAGAGGAAGTCATGGGTGGAATAATGTGGGCAACTTGATTCATTAAGATATATAACCTATATATTGGGGTAGGAGATGGCTGGAAATTATTGGTTCATGTTCATGTAAGAGGGTCTTCCTTTGTGAATTTCATACTAAGTGGTAGAGAAAAAATTGCCCTATAACTCCAAGAAGATAAAAGAAAACAGGACTATTCAAATAAAAGATTAAACCATACATATATGTATGAAATTTGGGGGAATTTATCTTATATTTTAGAAATTAGCAGTCATTATTAAAGACTCACCAGCTATTATCTCTGACATCATACTATAAGACAGAATTAAACACCAGCAATTAAAAGAAGGAAATGGCTTGCCCTACTTTCCAAATGGGGGAAAGATGACTTGTGGTAATTATAGATCATTAACATCATTATTTGAGAAGATGCTGAGATACATCCAACCATCAATTAGCAACCACCAAGGGAATATTAGATACCAGAAAACAACCAGCTTGGCTCTGTGAAGAGTAAGTTGGACCAGACCAACTGATTCATTTTCTCTGAAATATCACAGAGGTAGAGAGAAAATGGCAGACGTAGCTTATTAGAACTTTTGATTCTATTCTACCTGCTCTTCACATTGAAGAGGAAACTGTGAAACAATTATTGGACCCTTGATGTTCTAGCACACACACGCAAATTCCCTCTCTGGGACATTCCCAGTATATAGATTGCATCTCAAAACAGGAAACTATATCAAAATATATTTCTGTTTTGTGTATATGTGTTGGAAAGGTAAAGTAGGGAGTATGGAAGATAAGATCCATAAATGGGTATGTGTTAAGGAATGGGAAGGATAAACATCTGCTTTCTTCAGCATTTTAGCCTGTCATGCCTCACCTGTTTCAACATTTAATGACACTCTTCTGACCTCTTCTAGACCAGAGCTTCTCTAACTGTAATGTGCTTGTGAATCAGCTGGGGATCTTGTTGGATTCTGATTGAGTAGATCTGAAGTGGGTCCCGAGATTCTGCATAGTTTACAAGATCCTAGGTAATACCACTACTGCTGGGCTGAAGGCCATGCTTTGAGTAGCAAGGCTCTGAGCCTATTAAGCTGAAAAGTACTGCTCTAGATAAAGCACTGGACAGTGATCATTTAGCTGATAATAACAATGGCAGCTAACATTTATTGATGCTTACCACATGAATTATCTCATTTAATCCTCATAAACCTATGAGAAAAGCACCATTATTATCTGATAAGGATAATATTATATTATTGTAGATAAGGAAACTAAGGCTTTAGAACATTAAAGCAATTTGCCCAAACTCACCTATAAGTAAAATCCAGAGCTGAAATCAAACCCAATTCTATCTGAAGCCAAACCCATAATCCAAATCACTATAGCATCCTCCCTCTTAATATTAGAATGTTTTCTTAAAGCATGGACCAACTCATACCCTTCTCTAATCAACATGACCTGTCTCTGAGAGCCCTAACCATATCATAAACTAGAGACACAAAAGCCTGGCCTTTATCTTATGGGCTTTCTGGGACATATAATCACCATCCCCAATGTCATGCAGAGAATCTTCCAAGAGCCATGACCATGACGATCCTAAATAATACCTCCTTCACTGTCAAGATCTTCCATTCAGCTCCACCCCCAGTGATTTTTGGACTCCCAGAAATTCATTGTATGACACCACACTCTCTACCACTTTAACCAATTCACTGTTCAGTGCTATAAGTCTTTGACATCTTTAAACATCAGTTTACCTGCCAAAATACCTTGGCTTCAAGTTTGTGGTTGATGCACATTCCTTAAACATGGGTGATATGGCTGTATTTTGCCAACATGGAAAGACTTCTCTGCATTTTGCACTAACTTAACATCTCTTAATAAAGAGCTTCCATGCTACTCCATTTTCAGATCAGGAAAATTGAACTTCTGTGACAAGAGTAACTCCACGTGGGAATCCACCTTTAGAGGAATGGGTTCAATAGCTGATTATTACTCATATGACCACTAGCCTTTTATTAGTTTCTCACAGTTCAGGAAAGTGACATGTACATATTGTCTGCCTTTCATCCAGTTTTATTTCTATCCCACATAAAGCAAGTGGCCTGATGCTAGGAAGCTGGACACCCCCCATAGCAGTCCCATTGTAATCTCCTCAAGCTTGGGGACACTTCTAATGTAAACAGTGCTGCTGGGTTCAGAATGCTAGTTCAAGGGCAGTATCCTTCATATTCTAATCTGATTTCCATGTGCTGAGGCTAAGTGTAATGAATGCTCCTTTAGCAATTGTAATAAAAACCAATAATAACCTGTATTAACCATTTACTAGGTGCCAGGCACAGAGTGGAGCCCTCCATATGCAAATAGATTCTTAGCAACAATTTCAAAAGGTAAACTCTACCCATCTTACAAATGAAGAAATTAAAAAGCAAAGACTACATTCCAAGCCTGAGATCATATAAAGACAGCATTCTGAATGGAGAAATCCTAATTTCCTAGTCCTCTCTCCTAATGGTGATGCTCTACTAGTAGGCCATGACAGGCAGCCTATCAAACCTTCAGGTTTCAAAAGATGCGCAGTTGATAATGAGCACGTTTAATTGCAGGTAGCTGTAATTCCTTGCTGGATTCAGGCCAAGGACTGCCCTCTGGTAATCTACCACAGTTCTTAAAAATTAAGTCTTTAATATACAGCTACCTTCTGCGTGAAAGAAAACCCAAACACAGATTATTTTCATCACTCCTTGTTGAAAAACTCCTGCCATTGTCAAAACCACTTTCCTCTCCTGCTTTGTGGAACCCTCACGACTTCCCAAGTCAGGCCACAACTGATGAGTTTCTCCATTACCACCAGGATAAAGACTCAGATTTCCTGTCCAGAACAGAGTTTTGACTATTTGTTTAACTTTCCTCTTAGTGGTGATCATTGTGCACCTTTTATTTCATAACACCCTAGAAGCACCTCCTTTCTTCTCAAGAACAAGATTCACTCATGCTCCTGCTGCCATTCTTTCCCACATCAGACCCCTCGATAAATGACTATTCGATTCACTTCAAGGGACCTAGACCAATCTTCTAAGGGACTGTGCCAGGCTGAGGGCATAAACAGAATAACAACTGGGAGAATAAAGTGACAAGGGAGCACTGGAAGCTTTAAAAGGATGGGTGAGAATGCAACTCATACCAACCGGTATCTGGTCCCTTCCCTCTAGTCGCAAGTCAAAGTAACACGATGAGTGAGGCTTTTGCACACAGAACACTTCCCTTTCATGTCTCCCCTGCTTAATCGTAAGCTTGTGAGGGCATAAACTTGGTCTTTTAGTTTCCAATTTTGAATCTCCAGCACCTACACAGTGCTTGCACACAATAGACATTCAACATAAATTTGTTCTTTTTAAAAAATCAAGTCTCATGTTTTTCAAGTATCAGTTGTGTTATAAACTCAATATTCTAGAGTCCCTTCTTTCTTCCACCACATCATGACCTTTGTAGGTAGTGATGGGAGACCACTTGGAGATACTAACAGCTCCCTCTCAACCCCACCGCTCAGCTCTTGACATCCAAGTTCCCTTTTACTCTGAGAACATTCCCAGGCTTTGTCCCTTGAACCTTCCTCCACCTTCTTCCACTTCCTCCTCTGTTGTAGCCACCATTCAGGCTCCCCATCCACTGCTGAAGCCCTAAGAGATCAGATAGCCAAGCCTTGGTTCCACACCTCTGGCCTGAGGCTTCCATCTCCCATTCTTTACCCAACACAGATTTCAGTTTCTGCTTGTGGGTCATGGATCTACCCTGCTGGCTCCCTTTCCCAGCCTTAGCTTCTGAAAACACAAACCTGGTCCAAGTTCAGAACCTCCCCTCCCCTATCTCCCCCCACCTCTACCATACCCATTCATCTGGGAAGGGAGGTCAAGCAACAGAATTCAATTCTCTTTTACTTTTATCCTCTCTCTTAGCACTCAGTACAGTGACTTACATTTATTGTACTCTTCTGTCCTCCACGGCTTCAGTTTCTTTCACAAGAATTACAATGAGGTTCATTGTCCTAATCCTTTAAGGCTATAGGAGATCCGAAGAGTTACTGAGTTCTCAGTAGTGATTGAAATAGAAAAATGAGTCTGAACACCTGTCCATTTTATAACTTCATCATCAAGATCACAATATCATTTATTAAATGTCTATTATATGCTGAACACTGTACTGAATGTTTACAAATATTATCACCAAGGCCGTTAACAACGCCCTTAGGTAGACAGCATGAGCTCCATTTTACATGAGAAGAAATTAAGGATCAAAAGAACTCATTAACTTTCCCAAAGTCCCACATTTGGCAAGTTGTGGAGCTGGAATGTGAAACCAGACCTTTGTAGTTAAAACCCAGGATCCCTTAAAGGTTCCCGAGTCAGCCCATTTTCCCTAACCACTGACTTTCTATTTTGCCTTATTTGTTCTACATCCATTACTCACTCCAAAATTCAAGAAAACACAGTGACTCATGAACCTATTATTCCCAGGATCTTTTGTGCCCCATCCTAGTAGGTGCCACCACTGAAAGCCACTAGGCACGTCTTAATCTGTGACCATACCATCCTCTTTGGAGGGCCACTGTGGTCAGTCTCTTCTTTCTAACTCCATCTCAACCCTTTCCAGAATTGCTAGGAGATTGGCGAACAGACCCTGTGGCTGGTCAGCTGCAAGTTCAGGGCTAGGGTGATCAGACAATCTCATTGAAAGCTCCCAGGAGAGCCTTTCCTACTATTTCTTCTTTCAAGAAAAATTTCTGAGCCTAGACTTCTAAGTAGTGGCTCTTAGATTCTTCTTGCATTCCTCCAATATGAAGACCTAAGTAGTAGAAAGATGAATGTTATGAGACAGACAATGCCAATCTCAGGCTATATGAAATCAAGTAACCTACTTAATATCTCTTCCAGGTTTCTGTCTCCTTACCTATAAAACTGGAATAATTATGCCCACCCATCATAGGTTTGTTGGCAAGGATGAGATGATATAGGTTCCTGGTTCGTATTAGGTATTCAATCAGGAGTCCTCCCTTCCCTGAGCTTGGGTCACATGTTCTTTTTTCATCTGTCTTCACAAGATCAGACAGGAGATGAATGCAAGTCAGAAAGCATTGCAATTGACAGGCAAACATGTCTAGAAAATGCCCCTCGAACATGATGTTAGAGGAAAATTTTGGCAGAGAGGAAACCAGTTAGAGATTTCATACCTTTTCATTTACCCTTGTCTGCTCTTTGTAAAAACATCTTTTGTCTGTTTTTTAAACTAAATATTTTATCTCAGTTCTCTAAAGTCAGACATTTTCATTAAATGAGACCCATTACAAAGAACACTGGCCTGAGTCTATGAGAGTTAAGCATTATAGACTATTTTTAAATGAAAGACAGTTTTTGTTACTGGATACATAGAGAAAATCTATACAAAAAAATGTCTGGCTAGTTGATATTGTGCTAGTCATATTTTAAAGCCAAGGAAGAAAGATTTATAATTACAAACACCATTTATATAAAACTATTGCTATATTTGGCATAGCTTGGGATGTTTGAAAACAGATTGTTTCTACAAAATTGCAAACATTTCTCCTAGTTTCGCGATTATATGCTATTTACCAAGACATTCTGGAAGAAACAGAGGTGAACAAAGGTAGACTAAAACCTATTTCTAAGACTCAAGCTCAAGCACTATGAGATTTTTGGGTTTGAGTTAACAGAGACTTTTCTTTGGCCTTCTGTAGACATTTTGCCACATCTTTCCAGATCATGTTCTAGTTTTTATAGGTGCTCCTAGCCCTCTGTTCCTTCCCATCATCACACTGACACTTTCTTTGAAATAATTCCTTTTCTTAAAGAATTCTTATTATGGAGGACAATTCACAAAAGGGATAAATCATCCATGGAATAAGAAACACTAAATGTTACTGCTGTCTGCTTCTATTGAAGGATGAGGAGGAGAAGCTAATAATTGTATCTGTCAGCCTTACTGAGGCCTACAATTTCTAAGCCATCACAGAAATGTAAAAATATTTCTCATCTCTTTTTCTCAATTTGATTTAGTTTTCTCTTCCTAAGAAGGGGTTGCAGCCTTGCAAAAATTGAAGTTCATCTATTTACCTCTTTTTTTAGTACCAATAAAAGCCAGAAAGTTAAATGGAAAATTGTTATATTTTCCCAGAGCTGTCAATTTTGTCATATTTGCCAAGTATGGGCCAATTTCACTCAAGTGACTCTTTGGGGCAATTACAGTAGCAGGAACTGTGATTCTGAGCCTTTTCCTCCCCTACTATGTTTTTCCCTTCTGGATGATTCATGTGGCTGGCCCCTCCTGGTAGCCTTTTAAGCATGGCATTCCTTCTATGAGACAAGTATACCTTATTTCAAATTAAGACACCACTTGCTTGACATTGCCTGTGTGCAAAATGTACAGCTTAATCCAAGCAAGAAGCTTTGAGGTAATCGATGCAAAAATGATCAGTGATCAAACTGGCATATTCTCTTTTGAAATCATTTTACCTCAGGGAGAGCCAGAATCATATAACCTATAAGTAGTTCAACAAAAAAAGTAATACATGGAGAAGACTCAGACCGAGAAACCAGTTACCAACTATTTTGCCAGGAAACCCTTTGAGGAATCATGTTTCATTGCTCAATCATATTGCTCGCATTCCCTTCCTCTTCGTTACTAGTGGAGGTAGAACAAATTACGATAATTTGTAGACTCTACTTTTCTTTCTTGAAAAAGGACACCACACTTCATAAATTTGACAACCAGGGAGGAAACATGGCCCTCCACTCTTGTGTTTAGCAATAATTTTATTGTGAGAGCCCTCCAGCCCTTACTATTGACTTTTAGGAGCCTGAATAGAGAAGCTGGATGAGTGTACATATGGTCAGTTAGGCAGTTTTACTGACAAAAGTGCAAATTATGGTGGGCAACTCTAAAAGCATGATTCTTTCAGAAGTGCTGTGGGGAGCCATATAGCTCAAGGTTGGATTATGATCATAGTTTCCCATCCCCTGACAAAGAAATATGGCCTCTCTTGTTTCCAGAGATAATGCTGCTCTCACAGAGACCTTGATCTTACCTTTGAGCTGCACTTGTACAATGGATGACTGATAGAATCAACATAGTGGTGCCTCATGCAGCGTTGAGGGTCGGAATCCATCATGAACGAGCTGTCTGTTTTGCTGTCTGTATCTCCCATTATTGCCAGCAGGGAGAGCATAGAAAAGGATGCAGCTAGTACATGATTTTTCATTGTTGTAAGGAAAAACTTCACAAGAATGACAGCAGAGGGAGGCAGAGGACTAAAAACTGGAAATGTTTTCAACTCCTAGGATCTAGTTCCTTGCAACGAAAGGGCAGGATCTGGCTGAAGCTTCCTGGTTGTCATTGTCCTTTATATGCTGGATATTTTTCTTACTTTTTGCACTTGCAATCCATCACAGTATCTGCTGCACAGCTGGAATGAAAACAGAAATTATTTTCCCCAGAAATATTTGCCTAGAAATCCTAATGGAACCCAGGAGGTATTGAGTAAAATTTTTCCATGTCATTTTGAGTGAAAAATATCAGTTTCAGTATGGCATACACTGCCATCCACTCCACCCATAGCCCTCCCCACAGCTTGTGCTACATATTTATAAACATTTGGAGGTGGACGTAATGGTTTAATGGAAGCACGTGTTGACTCTAATTGCTGAAGTCTATGTTCCTGGGGACAAGAATAGTTTGAACCCATGATAAAAATTAAACCTCTTGTTTTGACCACAGCATAACTGAGTTGGGTGGTCGCATCTTTAACCCGGTTGGTGGAGGCTGGAGGGTCTATTCGGCTTCTTTGTAAGCTTTGGTGTCAACATCAGCCTACAAGGCTAGAGAGGAGGCAGACAGCACTAATGAACACAGGCTATGTCCCATGGAGAGGCACATTTTCCATTTCCAAGTCCATATCCACCCACCCACCTAGTTTTCCATTTCTGCTCTCTGGGCTCATCCTGTTTTTGCTTTAAGCCCTGTGCCACCCAGCATCAATGACAAACTGCATCTGAAATACATATTATGCTAACTGCCTTCCAGTGTGGTTAAGGCAGCATATGTGTGTTTGATAACAGGGTAACATATTTCTGTCCAGCCCTTGTAGCCTGAACACATGGCACAATTTGAAAAGGTAAGTGATTGTTGGAGCAGAGAATAACCATCAAAAAGGAAATATACTACACTAGCTTTCCTGAAATTTGCTTTGTTCATTTAACCATACCTCTTGGACAAAGGATTGGATTCCAGAGCTCTCCCCAACTCACATTAATGCATTCTCCCAGGCATTGCCGACTCTAATGCTTTTTATCACGCCAGAAGACAGAGGGTATCAAAAGTACTTTCAAACACTTAGGAAAATTGGGGGGACGTGACATTTTAACCCCAGACAAAAGGAACCTGGTAATTAAAGCTTCAGAAAATCTTTCAAAGGTATTTCAGATACAAGTTTGATTGTTTTGTTCATAGAACAACACTTCTTTAGCTTCCTACTCAAGAACAGTCTGAATAAACAGGGCAAAGTGTTGATATGATTGAGATTAGAAGTCCAAAGTCCTTATAAACCAATTAGCTTTGTTCTGTTAGAGTGGCCCCAGACCCACTTAGCCTCAATTAGCTGTCCTGCAAGTGTGGAGTGTCAGGTCCCAAGAGGAAAAGGGTGTATGAAATGGGGTTCTTTCAGAGCAGAGCATTCCCGGCAATGGCAAAAACCTTAGTACATGAGTTTCAGGGAGATATGATGAATTGCAGGAAGGGCAGGGACAAGCAATAAGGGGACTCACATGGACACCAGTTTTGTCATTGCCACTAATTAGCTGGGGGATATTACATAGGCCACTTAAACTGTTCCAGCCTCAGTTTCCTCAATTGTAGAGAAAGGGAGTTAGAAGAGATGGTGTCTGCAGTCTCTGTTTGCTCTAAAATGCCAACATGTGTTAGCTAAGGACTCATGTAACACCATCTCCTTAATGCAGAAGATAATCCTAAAGTTGCGGAAGTCATATTTTTATACCCCTTTCTACAACTTTCCTTTATGTCATACTAATGGAAAAATCTCATGAAAACTGGTCAAAACTGATGCCAAAATCCTGAATCAATAAGGGCTGCAGAAGAGCCTTTTTTGTCTTCTTTTCAAGTGCATATCCTAGTTTTTCCTACCCATAACACAAGAGTCAGAGCTTTCTAGGGTTCCATGTTCATAGGATGCAAATTACTGACCTCTTCATGAGTTTCAACATGACTAAATTCTTCCAAGACATTATCTGTCTCTTAGAAACCTTAATTAATCTCAGAAAGAAAATGTATTAGCTTTTTCCCTTCACCACCCTACTCTATAGATAATTCCCCCAGGATTCAATGGCAAAAAGATGAAGGAAAAAGTAGACATTCTAGTCCTTGTCCTCCACACTCCATACTGCCAGCAATTTCTCTTCAGAGGTAGAAAAAAAATGTACACATGGCCAGGAGATATGGTTAAGTTAGCATCGCAAATTAAAGAGGAACTTGCGTAGCATCATGGTAAAAAAGCAAGCAACATCAATAACAAAACCCTACATATGCATACGTGTATTTGTATATGTTGGTTATTTGCATTTTCTCCACAGAAAATGGAATATAAATGGCTCTTAAATATAGAAGATGTGCAACCTCACTCATTTAAGAGATATTAAAACTAAAGTACTTTAAGATACTTTTTTCAACCAATCCGATTTACAAAGATTCCAAAGTCTGTTAATATACTCTGTCAGTCAGGCTGTGGGAAAACAGGCACCTTTTGGAGAAATACAGTATAAATTGGTACAGACTCTATAGAGGTCAATTTAGCAAGCTCTATTAAAATTGAGCACATATAATTTAGATCCAGTAATTCCTCTACTGAGGTCTATCCTATATGTGAAATCATATGAGCACATGGTTTTTCATCATAACTTCGGTTTTAATAGCATAAAATTAGAAACAATACAAATATCCATCAGTATGGAACTAATTAAATATATTATAAAACACTCATACAGTGGCATACTATGCAACTATCTTAAAAAGGATTCAGAAACTCTGTATACTGATTTGTGCCAAAAGGAGAAGGCATAAGTATATAAAGTTGTATTCGTTTGTATTTTCACAGAGAAACTTTGGGAGGATAAACCAAAACGAATGCAATTAGTTACTTGTGGGAAATGTAACAATATGTAAGGCATGGGAGAATAATTTTTCACTGCATACCTTTTTGTAGTTTTAGATTTGAACTTGCAAATGTATTATATATTCAAAATTTTCATAAAAATATAATAATGACTTCTCTTTTAAAAGCTTGGCTTAAGAATAAAAACTAAGTTACTTGGTGTTTAAGTTTTGTGCCTGTTTGATTATTTTAGTAATTTTTATTTCTAATAAAGATGGGAAGAAATACTAAGTCTTAAATCATCCAGCCAGACCATTCCGTTCTTGTACATTACTGCCACCTATTAGCTACATCTTGAATTGCAAGCACAGTGACTTTTTTTTTTTTTTATCTGAAAGCTGAATTAGACATTATAAAGTTTATACTGGTAAAGAGATAGTTAATGCTGTCACAATGCTAACTTTATTATATGTTTTTCTCTTTGGAGATAATAAACTGGGCCCAGAAGTAGTAATAAAGGTAAAGTACAAAAAGTGACAAAAGAAAATTTTCATCACTATTAAAAGAAATAGATTTTCCATTTCAACACACTCAAAAATAATGATTTGTTTTGTTCATTTTTTATACAAGAGAATGCACTAACAATGTGAAAATGAGCCACAAGACACACAGAACCCGCAAAACAGAAAAGCAAGATTCTTATTGCAACATAACTTCGGGATGGTTTGCCTTAAGTTTTCAAATTGAATTAACCAACACTTATTTTTGAAGAATAAATACAAATAAAGCTCAGGAAAAGAGCAATTTTAAGCCGAGATTGTTTTGGTAAGGGTGTGCATAGGTAAGAATGCTCAGAGTGCCCGCGGAGAGCTTACAAAGAGGAATATCAGAAAGGAAGGAAACATACCACTTGAGATCCCTGCTTTATGGCAGCCTAAGAGGTATCTCTACCTTTTAGGAGCTTCCACAAATTTCTCAAAACTAAGTTCATCTCACTTTGCTTTAATAAATGCCAGTTGTCAAGAACCTTGGCCCAGCCAAAGACAGATGGAATGAAAGAACGACTCTCTTGCTGAACTCGGTAACCTTGTGGCTGCCTCATGCTCTGGGTACAGTCTCTGAGACATGGACTTGGCCGTTGTTCACAGCCCACATTCTAACAGCTCCACCGTGGAGCTTTGGCCAACAGGAGAGGCACGTAGGCTGGCGTGCCCAACTTTGGAGCTACCCTCCAAACGATACCAGTGGAAAAGAACAACTGGTGCCCAGATTTCCCCACCTGTCATCCTCAGCGAAATAATATAGCAGAGCTTACAGAGGTCCCAGCCTCTTGGGCGAGAGATGGTGTTGTGCCCACAGATCATCTCACTCTTGGGCTGACCTTCTGCCTGGCAGAGGGTAAAGTGCTGGTTTCACACAAGTTATTCCAGCAACAGGCTAAGACAAGTATCATGTGCCAAAAATGGCCTTATTCTTGCCCTGCTTGCCTGACAAGGGAGGATGGTGCTTCAGTAACCATATTTTAGCCCTGGATTATTTGCTGGACTGATACATGCAGATTTATTCCCTCTCCTGGCTTCTTTCAACCAATATTGATTTGACACATATTCACTGAGCACTTACTATGTGCCTCCTTTAGCTCTAACAGAAAAGAGTTAAGGGTCAAGATAAAAAAACAGGTCCTGTCTTAGATGCCTCATCCAGCTCCCTGCATCCACAAGAAAAGAGATTTGGCCTGTTGCTTTCCTAGATCATTTTTAGACACACTGATTAACTCTTTAACATCTAATTCGTCTCAAACATACACTGCATAATTTTTAAGATCAAATTAAGCAGATAAAACATAATGATTTTGGAATGGAGTCAGGGTAACAAACAAAGTTATTTGATATTTACTATAATTGCATTTTTAAAAATTTTATTGCATAGTACTGTAATTTTAAAAAATCATGAGATGAAGCATGATTAAGATAAAGATGGCAAAATATGGAGCCTCTCTCGAAGAAATTTCCAAAATAAAGAAATCAGAGGGTTAAGTGTGGATGAAGGCTTGCCACTAGATAACACTTCATACTAGAATGAGAAAAGCAAGAAAGTCTAATCAGAGTGTGAAGTGCTAAGTATCCCCTTCCCAGGAACTCAAAGAATTCCAAATGGATCTAGTCAACTAGATGCCTTGGAGAATAAGTCAGATTCCTCTTCCCAAGGCTCTTAATTTATAAACTGTAAACAGCATGTTGGATTTTATAAAGCATCCTGTGCGCTCAATGAATGGTTTTTAATATTGTTCCTATCTGGCAGCACATAATCAGCAGCCAAGAAGCCAAACCTGGGCTGCCTCAGAGGCAGTGGTACCAACTGCAAACCTTGCCAGGCCTCCAGCCAGTGAATCTCAGGCATCTACAAGGATGAATGGCCACAAGGTCAGTGGGGAGGGAGTGACTCTTGCCCCTTTCACCTCACAATATCTATTCTACAGTCAGGTGTGACAATGACAGGTCCTATAGTGCCACCTTAGGAAAGGAAAAATGACATCTTTGCAATGAAATAGCAATCCCCTAGTCTGTGATAGGATTGTCTCTGTGTTCTTCCAGACTGCATTACTAGCCAAGTGTGGCAGAGCTCAATGGTGGAGGAGATGGAGGAAGAAAAGAGGTGGGAGAAGCAAAAAGCAATGAGAATTATAGCCAGGGATAGAAGCAATAAATCACAATCCTGGGATAAGTAAGGGTTCTAGAAAAGAGGGTTGGGAATAGTAGAAATTTCTGGTGATGAGCCAACTGTCAAGTAGCCCCACCTGTGTGTATGACCTTGGCTTGCATAGTTTTATTGTCTGGGGAGGGACAGGCGTGGGAGGACTCAACCTCGAGACTGACGGAAACTGAAAATTCTGATTTTAAGACATTGTCAGAAAATTCAAAGAACCTTTCATTATTATCCAAACTCCCACTTACCTTCAGCCTTCACTTTTTCCTCCCCAGAACCATATCTAGCCTATGATGTTAGTATCCATTTCCAGTATTTTGTACTATATTTGCAAATATATATTTGTATGTAGGTACATATATATATATTTGTAGCATATTTCAATATAAATATTCGATAACTATTTCACTGCATTCTGAGAGATAAAGATCATAGTACTGTTGCCTGATCTAGTAGAAGGAAGGTTGATCTGAGGAGCCTCAAGCCCTGAGTTTTATCCTCCCATTCTGGTTGTGTGATTTTGAGCAAGTCACTTCCCTTCTCTGGGACTCAATTTTCTCATCTACAAAATGAATAGATTGATCTATATGCTCTCTAAGCTTCTTTCCATTTTTAGCATGCTCTTAACTCTACCCAACCTCTTCAGAGTACAGTATCTGCTCTTGGGCTCCATATTTCCCAAAGAAATTCTTCAGAAAGAGTTCCTTCCTTACTCAAGAAGTTAATGATCGCAAAACGTCCAAACAAGTTCTAATGTGTTGCCTGAGCCAACAGTGAAGGGTGAGCTGTAAAAATCTGCCCCTTGTAAAGGCCATATTGGTGGCCTAAAATAAAAATAAGCCATAATAACCAGTTGGCTCAGTGCTTACAATGTACTAAATGTGATTCATAAATTAATCACATACTTCTAATAAGAGGAAACAGTTAATGGGAATATTTAAACAGTTTCTATTTCTCAAGTAAAGCCATCTTAAAATTTGTAGTGTTTCCTCTCTGTTTCCACCATAAATGAATAAGGAGAAGAGTAAAACTGATAATTGTACTAGTTAATCATGCTAAAATTAGACTTCTTTCATTTAATGGCATAGCTTGTGTTCAGCCCTCCTGCACCTGACTTATAAATGACCCTTATTTCTACACAGAGTTTGAGTCATGGACCCCCCATGTCCTGATAAGGATCATCCATGATGCCCTGGTCCAGGAGAGGGGAAGATTGGTTAGAAGAGTTGCCTTCTTCTCTACAGATGAAAAATTAATATGGTTTTGGTGGTCAAGAGGAAGGCAAACTTCTTGGTAAAGTATCCACAAAACTTTTGTGCTAGAGGATATATATTCTGAAGCCCTGGGCTGTGATTTCAGTCTCAAAGAGTTGCCCATTGGGGATGGTTCTTGAATCCTACACTGGACTACTGTGGGCTTCTGTAATTTCCATGGAAAAACTCATTCTGAGTTCTTAATGGTTGACATAACTAATAGACTTTTAGAACACAAATTTTGCATAAATTTGAAAAGACCAGGTCCGATGTGCTAGAAGCATGATTTGTGTAAGTCTTTTCCTCCCAGGGTTTGGATTGTTTATGTAAATCTGCCATCCCACTGAATGCTTTGACTGATACACTGATGAGCTATCAGAAAGTGTTTAGGGGTGGCCTTTCTTGAGTGCCACAAGTCAACTATAGCTAAACAAGGAGTTCCCTTCCATCCTCTCATCAATAGTGAATAAAATAAAAAGAGATCGAGTCACAGGAAAAATAACAAAAAAGAAGGAAGAATAATTATATTTGATGTTCAAAATCTGCCCCTGACTTTTCTATTCTTTGAAAGGTCACAATTTCAGAAAGTGAAGCTTCCCTTAATTTCATCCACTCCCTTCTAGGAAGTGGGTTCTTGTGTGAGGAATGAGAACCACTCTACCCTTCACTTTGTGTGAGAACCTCTGGAAAGAAAGCAAGAGAGTTGTGAGATACCCAACCCGAAAGACTCAAGACTTGCCAAAACAACATGAACATACACTTTTCTTGTGGAAAGAAAAGGTGACGAGGTGTACAGGGGAGCCTTGCACTGAAGTAATTGGCCTTAAGAGAAGAGAGATGACCAATGTTAGTGCAGGATACAGGTTCTGAGCCAAATGAGTATGTTGGCTTTTCTTCAAAGTGTCCAGCAAAGTGTTTCCAAAGCTGCATTTAAATCTACTCATCAGCAACAATGTTTTGAAATGGTGGGTAGTGATATCACCTAACAGCTGTAGAGCCCTTAGTTAGAAATGGGGCATAAACATTAGGAGCGATTCAGTCTTTCCCTTCCCCTTTCAATTTGCCTTTTCTGCCCACTGATGGGATTTGAGTACTGAGTTCAATCCTATTGCAATCCTTAACACTCCTAGATGTAAACCTGTGTCAAAGATGCAAGGTTAAAACAAAATCACATAAACTAATATTTCCCTACATTGCATAGATTGCTCAGAACCCTGAGTTTATTGAGCTGTTGCTTTCCTGTTTGTATTTTGCTTTGCTTAAATTGTGCATACTCTAGCTATGTCTTTTGATGGCCAGTTCTCTGGCAATAATCTTATTCTGCTGCCTTTGGATTTCAAACCTCAAAAGAAAAATTTAAATTCTTAAAAGGAGTAATTTCCATAATTTGGGGGAAAACTACAGAAATGTATCAAGTCCTAAAATACCCCCCCACACTTTTTAAAGAAAAATTGGGCTTTGATTAAGTATTGGATTTCTTTAACACTTGATATTAATCTTAAGAATGTGGGTATCTACAGGTTACATAGATTTGAGAATGGGGGCTTTTTTCATTTGAGGAGTTGACCTCCTCTTCTAATGTCAGGTAAAAAAGGCAACTTCAAATTTAAAACCTCTCTTCCTGGAGAGTGGATGAAATTAAGTGAAACTTCCCTTTCTGAAATTGTGCTGTTTGAAAGAGTAGAAAGGTCAGTGGCAAAATTTTAACATCAAAAATAATGCTTTGGGATTGTGAGGGAAGTTCAGTGATAGAATTCTCGCCTACCATGCGGAAGATTAAGGTTTGATTCCTGGCCCATGCAGTTCCCAAAACAAACAAATGAAAAGAAACCAACGAAAACAAACAAACAAAAAATTCAACAAATGATACTCACATGGAAAAAGAAGGAAATGTGACCCTGCCATACAACATACAAAATAATAATAATAATAATAATGCTTCCTCTTTTTCTTTTGCTACTTCTCTTGCAGCTTGCTCTCTTCTCATTTTACTCCCTGCTGATGAAAAGGATGGAAGGATACACCACATTTGGGGTTATTGTTGGTTTGTGGCACTGGAGAAATGCTACCCCAAAGTATTTTCTGAAAGCTCATCAATTTTCCTGAATAAGTTAACCTGTGGCCCTTTCATTTTTAAAGAATACTGTAATTGGTTGGATTACAGCTTAAAAGCAAAGGTTGGGGTTGAACCAGGCCTTGAAAAAGAGATAATTGTCTAAAAAATTCTTAGCTTTTGTGGAGAAAAAAAAGGAAAATATATCCACTGCAAATCTTATAGAACTGGGTTTAAAACTACTAGTCTGTGTTTGTGTCCATATTTTGACATCAGGTTAAAACAAACCCCAATTGGATGAATTCTTGATTTTAAGCACTGGGGATATGTTGCCACCTGCAGTTACCCATTGTTTGAATTTTCTGAGGCAGCACTCTTGCTAACAAGAAAATGCTTGTTCCAGACTATGAACCCTATCTACAGTGTTAAGTTCTGACTATCCAAATGGGTTTAGGCGGTGTGACTCTCAACCATCAAGGCTGTGAGAACCTCTGATGAAGGGGGCAGTAAGCATGAATGGCGCCAAGCAAACCACTGGCAGAGACATGAGAAAAAAGTCTTGCAGATGTGAGGAAAGTTGGCATCAGAAATAATACCATCGGCACAATCTTCCTCAAAAACTCATGTGTGGGTGTGTGAATTTGCAGCATGCAACCTGGACAGTCAAACAAGCACTTCTTTCAGTACCAGCCTCTCCCACCCCACTGCACACATACAGGAGCATTTCAGAAAGATCTCCTACCCTTTGTTTTCTCCTGAAATCAAACCTAGAAGTTCATGGTTGTTGACCTGACGGGTGAGGAGTGGGTACTACCAGCTGGAATGTCACCACGGGCATGGGCAGACTAGAAAATAGGAATGCTCTTAATGTCCTCCCAAAGAAAACCTTTGATGGACAAAAGAGTGGTTGTATTTTTACTCTTTCCCTTCATGCTGCCAGGCATCTTTAAATAGATCCTCTAGCCTAGGGACTTGTATGGAATAATTCATATTAAAACCCAAGAAGTGGTACAGGAGTACAGTTGTTTCTTTTTCTCTTTCTTTTCTTTCCTTCTTTTTTTTTTGTCAAGCTAACAGGAAAAGACTTCTTTTAATTCTGCTTGTGTTAAACTTTTCCTTTTGGGTCTTTTAATGAACTTTAGCTAATTTGCAAAAGACTGCCAAAGCCCCCAGGAAAAGAAAAGGAATAAGATGTTGCATCATAGATTGTATTTTAATACCTTTTTGTCCCAAAGACATTAGCAGTGTCTTTTAAGGATGCTGCTCAGGGGGTTACATGAGGCTCTTAAATGGGGCTTTCTAATTGAGAGGTCCAGTTCTTTCCCTTTGCAGCTCATAAGCCAAACTTGTTTTGTCGTTAAAGAAAGAAAGGAAAATCCCTCCCCAACTCCAAAGCCCCATGCATTTTTAGTTGCCCTCGGTCCAGGATCTATTTCTCTACTTCCCTTTCATCAAATGGGTTTCACAAAGACATTCAGGCCTGTGCTAGCCAAATTAAAAACTCTCTTTTTCTTTTCTCTTTGGAGAGTGAAGGATGTGGGAAGGACAAGGAAGAGGGGGCAGGGCAGGACTTGAGGATGCAGGGAATTTTAACTCACTTGTCTCTCCGCCTGAAACATGGAGAATAACCACAATTCTCTTAATGTAGGCCGAAGTGCGTCCAGGCGTTCCCACAGCACTCCTACCCCTAGCCTTTTGCCAATGATGTTCATATCACTGTGATGGTATGCTTCTCCCTGCCAATCCGGGTCACTTCAGCCCTACTCTTCGGCAGCTAAAAGGGCAACCGAGCCATGTGGCTGCTCCTCTCTGTGAGTGGGTTCATGATAGGGTCTAGGAAAAGCCCCCTAATCCTATCAGCCGGACAGAGCTGTTGCCAAGAATGACATCCTGAGAATACTATGGAGATGGGGAGCCCTAGTGGACTATTCTCCCCAGATGGAAAAGGACCCAGGCTGTCTGGAAAACAGGCAGAGCAAAAAGAGAGCACACAATGGAAGGAACTTATGTAAAGGAAAAAGGGTGGGGGGGGCGGAGGGGGAGTGGTGGTGAGCAAAAGAAAAGAAAATCCACATGTCACCCAGGAAGATTCCAGGGAAGACAGAAGGAGGTGGTGGAGGAAGGGCTTGGAGGAAACTAAGTGCCCAGACATGGCACTGCCAGTCTAGCTGGATTCTTTTCTGAATTATATGATGTGACAGAAAGAGGGGAAATATATAGCCTGCCAGCTGTTCAAAGGCTTACAACCTTGCTTTTATTGTCCGGGTAAGTTGGTGAGGTGGGGCATCAGAGGAATTCCAAACATACCATCCCAGAGAAATTTTAATATGTTCCACAGTGTCACACACAAAGAGGAAATGACAGCTGATCACAGCCAGGACAGGCCACAGCAATCCGGGCCCTGGAACTCACCCACCCTCACATGGCCCTGCTTCCCTCCTCTGCTTTAGCACTTCTCAGTCTTTCCACCTGCCTTCCCATCCCATCAACTCCCATTGTGAGTGGGTCTGGAGAAGAGAGCATTGACTGGCTGTCATGGGAAGAGGTGAGGATGGGCTTGAAGGCCTCTGGCTAAGAAGCTGAGGGCTGGCTAGGGTGAGTCAGGCACCCAGGGGAATCATAGGCATTTGAAATCAACCACAAGGGATTATCTGCTGATAAGGACCAAGTCAAGGACTCTGGAGATGCTGTCTTCAGAGTTTTTTCCCCAGTAACCTAACCACATCATAAAACACGAGAATGGATTATTTGAAAGTAACAATGTGTGTGGTTCTGAGAGAAACCTAGTTCTTGGGAACAACTTCCGGCAATTTATTCCCGGGGGCCTTTTAAATTTTGGCCAGGCTCAAAGGTCATTGGTTTTGATCCTGGGGGTGGGACAAGTAAGTGGTGGGAGATAGTGACTGCTTCTTCTTCTGTGCATGTTTCTAATTCAATGATTCATCAAGTGGCCCTGATGTCAGCTGCTGAGTAGGTGACTCATACTCCTCCCGGATAGAGACAGCAGTGGTCCTTTATAATGGCTGCTCAAGGGAGCAGAGAAATGATAAACAGATCTTTTTCCAGGCTTCTTCTAGATCCAGGCTTCTTCTACCCAAGCTGGAAAGATCTTGGCTGTTTTCACTATGCAAATGCCATGTACCCAGGATCTGGCGATAAAGGCCTAAAAGGCTTTTATCACAAATGGAAAGAAAACCCCATTGATAAATGGAAATCACTACAAATGAATATGGATATCAGCAGATATTTTAAATGGTTTTTTATATAACAGGGTAGGTATTGCTCAGTTTACCCACTGGAAAAGCTATTACAGCTCCAAAATCTAAATGAAGATAGCATACAGACTGAGAATTGAAGTTAGAGACAATGTCTTATTGATCTTTGCATCCATCAGGACTAGCACAGTGCCAGGCATATAGAAAATGCTTAATAAATATTTATTACAAGAATGATGGAATGCATGATTAATAAATAATAATAGCACTTGAATTGTGAGTTCTTAAAGTCAGATTTGCTGGCCACCATTGGTGGCCATAATTCTGAAAAATTCACCACATTTTCAAGGACCTAGGAAAATAAATGAGTTTGAAATGGTTAAACATATTGAAAAATGATTTATTCTTCCCTTGGCAGTGACTTTGGAACTCAAATTAAGATTGAAAACTATACAGGCACATTTTTATCTGTGAATGTCAGCTGCTTGGTACACATTCATCAAGAAGGGCCTCAGCCAGTTCTCCCTTTACCTGAACCAAATGTATATTTAAAAAAATGGTGCAAAGCATTGCATTTTGTGTTCAAGTGCTCTCATGTAATCATCCGAGTAACAGTTTAAAAAAATTTATTTTGATTTGGCCAAATGCTATTGTTAACGGCACTAGTTCCTTTTTTTTTTAACACTGTAAAATTCTGTAGCAATAGAATATATAGTATCTTTATAGGATCTCTTCAATAGTGAATATCCTAAAGTTCTAAGTTAATTCAATCAAAAGTCAGATTTTCATTTCAACAATGCTTGTTAGGCTAATTACTAAAAAATTAGAAAAGTTCCACATAAACCATGTTTTCTCTCCACAACCCATAATGGTCTCTAGGACCCTAAAGTTTACTTTTAATGCAACATTCTTCACTTAGGAAAGAATTGTCAGAACCAAGACTGTGAGAAGAAAATGAGCAGATATTTGCATTTGATCTAAACAATCAATTGAGAAACATTCTGCAAACCCTCTGTATTTGGTTGACGCCCACAGACAGCATAGCATTTTAGGCATCTCTGTGCTTTCAAAAGCACCTGGTACTTAATTTTGTGTGGGAGCAATTTGCCAATGTCAGCTCCTTGTAATTACAATACATTAATATTAAAAATGAAAAGAGGCATATTTACAGCAGCCATATCTGTTATAAGTGATAGTTACAAAGAATAGAGCGTGAGACTTTCATCTTGCCAAACAGATGCCTTTCCCACACCTGAATCTCAGTAGAGATGGGCGCTTGTCTCATTCATGAAGGTTTAGCTGGGCTGGCCCCTTACAATCAACCTCAGTTACTAGTGTTCTGAGTCATTAATATTCTGTACACAGTGAAACTGCCCCTTCCCCCAAGAAAGAGTAATGCTCAGGCCTCCTATGGTTCAATTCTTCATTTATAACGAGAACTTGTATTCAGGAGTTTGAAACAATCCCCCAAATATTTGTCAGGTGTTTTTAGGAGTCTTCCCTCCAGGTCCCATTCCCTGGGCTGATGGGAGCATCCTTTCATGGTCACTCCTTGAACAGCCACATTGTAGTATCGGTAGCACTGCAGGGACAAGCTGACTACTAAATATAAAACCTTTTGCAATAAGGCCAAGGCAAATAGCATGCATTTCCTCGGACTTCTTGCCCAATCAAAATCATATTGTAAACCCATCCTCATCTCTGCCCAATGCTCCTGAACGTATCTATGGAAGTGTAGTCCTGCACATTGGGAGAATGCAAAGGAACAGGAATCTTGCAAAGCGTGACAGAGAAAGCTAGAAATAAATGTTGCCTATTGTTTGAAATCATTCTAAGCACTCCGGCTGAGCCCTGGCAGGAGATCAGCAGCATACATAAGTAGTAATAAAAGTAAACAGTGCGCTTTTAAACTTGCAGGCTCGCCTGCATTAATAGTGCCCCCATTATAGTGGGATGAGGGAAAGATAGCTGGGGCTTCATGAATCCATGTCGGAGAAGGCTGCTTCTCAGTCTCTTTTCACATGGTCAAGTATAAAAACCATTACAAAGGTACTTATAACTACGCAGAGAGTTTTAAAAGAAAATATCTTTAAATCAAACCAGAAGATATTTTTCTAACCTCTCTGTGAGGCTCCCTTACTCTGTCACAGACTTCAAAGACATGTTAATTGAAGAAAAAAAACCCCACAATACTAGCATGCTACAGATTAATGCAAATTAAGTTAATGCCGATTTAAGTGGTATTTAAAAGTTGTCTCTTTGTTTGAGAGAAGGATGAAATGATCCGTTTGGAAAGAAGTAATTTCCTAGGCAAGCGGTCAGCGCTTGTTTTCCTGCTTACCTTGGGGAAAACGCAGGGCTCCTTTCTTCTCAGACTTTTCTGAGAGCTAGAAAGAGGTCCTGTTACTTCCAAATGCTTTTGTTCTTCTGTCCCTCTGTCACATGGCTTGCCTTTTATATTTGCAACACACAAAAGTTAGGACTGTTGTTTAAGCGACAGAGAGAGAGAGAAAGAGAGAGAGAGAGAGAGAGAGAGAGAGAG
>PVIY010005401.1:0-62468 GCA_004026745.1 Myrmecophaga tridactyla | reverse complement strand
TTTATGATGGGAACAACATAGAAGAACAAGGACAAGGGAGTTTCCTTTTTTTCTTTCTTTCTTTTTTTTTTTGGCATTATAGAAATAATGGGGGCGAAATGAATATTCTGAATTTAATTCTTTTGCTAACTAACTTGTGGCTGCCATGAAGATGTGCAATCCACAATAAAGACACATGGTTGTGGAATTACAAAGACGTAGCATTCCATTTAACCATTCACCAGCTGACTGATGAAGTTGAAATTCTAAGTAACAGAGAGAAAAGCTGAAAATCAGAAATATTTCTCAGGCAATGCTGTTGAAGCAAGTGAAAAACGTTGCCTTGTTTTATTTGCAAGATGTGTGTGGGTGGTGAGAGTTCTTTCTCTCTGAGTTGTTCATCCATTAAATTATTTTTGCAGTACAGTACATGATTAAATCCACAACGACACTTTAAAATAAGCGCCTTCATCTGCATGATTTAGAATAAAAATTGAGATAGGATTTAGAAACAATGGGAAAGTATTGTCCTGGGCTCCTTGAGAGATATGAAGTGTGGGATGAACAGCTAAGGCCAACCCACCACATCATGATTAGTAGAAAAGTGACAAAGATAACTATATATATGTGTTGTGGGGAACATATATACTTGTGCGGAAAGTGCCTTCTAACTGAATAATACGGTGCCATGTGTTGTGGGAAATATTTCACAAAGGGAAATATTTCATAATGCTTGTCCTTAAAAAAGTTTAAAATTAAGACAGAAAACCACCAGCAATTTTTAAGCATAATACAAAGATCCATTGAACAATTTATAAATTTTCTGTCAGGTAAACCCAGCCCCAGAAGAATTTTTATATTATTATTAATACTGGTGAATAATTAAACTGATATATAAAAAGCGATATTTCGTGAAAGAGTACTTATATAAGAAAATTTAAGAAGAAATTTCTCTTGGAAGAACCACATAATTGTTAATACTGAAACTGTCATGTTCCTGTTGTATCAAATCATTTATTATTCATGAATAAATTGATAATCACATTACAATTTTTCCAGACTCTTTACTACAAGTAATCACTCATGTCTACAAGAAGTATCCTAAAATTTTAATTTTAATTTTAATAAGAAGTCCCTTTTCTTTTGCTCTACCAGGAAAACACTGTCTACCTTGGACCAGCCAGTCACAAATAGAATCCACTGACAGTATAAAGGTCTAGGTTCAAAGCCTTAGAAGAAAACCTGGCACTTGGCTGATGACAATATTGGCTAAATGTCTCAAAAATCAGAAGATCAAAAAGCAAATGGAAATTGGACCTTAAAAATGGAAATAATCTGAAAGGGGAAATGACTTGTAGCTGAGTAAGAGCCATGGAAACAGTCATGAACATATTTTCTGGCTAAATTTTGTGGGTCATATTTGGAAGGAGAATAAACTCCTTGGCCACCAACACTCCCAAATATTGGCCCTTGACGTCCATATACCTTTTCATTTCACTTAATAATATGTGGCTTTCTTAGCATATACTCCCTACTCCACCCTGCCATCTTTCTCCCTTGGTTCTCAGAGTCACGTATCTTCTCTGAAGTAAAGTGAAAAGGTGTGGTTCTTCCTGGTTGGAATTTTCCAACCTTCTACAATCTGCCCTTCTGAAAGAGCACAACAGAAAGTATAAAGATTGCAAACACATTGACAGCTTGGCGAGAGAAGGCAGGCTCTCTCCCAGATGGAACCCCACTCCAGCAGTTACTCTGTCAGGGATGGCAAAGAGTACCATCTGCTGCCTGTTTAAAGAGGGAAGCTTTGCCTCTACCCATTGGGCTCCAGAAGACCCATTTCTTAGCCTGTCAATAGGTTTCTGGCAACAGCAACACTTTTCATCAATCTCCATACTTTTTAGAAACGTTACTATGCCACGGGTGATTACTGATTATCGTTTACATTGTTGAGAAAGAAGGGCTCCCCCTAATTTTTCATTTTCATGGAAAAGGAGGAAAACACCCCTGCTCTTATTTCATCTGCACTCTAGGGTGGGAAGAGTTTATAGACCAAGACATCAATAACTGGATAGGAAATCCTTCAGAGGCCCACTTCTGAGCTTTCTATTTCTAATCCTATTTCCAATTCGTCTCTCTCTCTCTCTTTGTATCTGTAGTGGACATATGCAGGAGACATCAGGAATCTGAACACTCCTTGGGGGATGAATGATCCCAAAGCAGGTGGGAGGCAGGACCTGTCTCCTCTCTGTAGAACCCGAAAGGAGCAAGTGTTTCCTCTACCCTCCTCCAGGCAACTAGAGAGCCAGCTGTGACCTAGATTGGCTCACTGGATGTGCCAGCTGGAAGAAGTGACCAAGGTATGCAGACACTCTGAGGTTATTCACTGTTAGCCGCACTGGAATAGAGTGGCTTGAGGCTGCAGCAGCCATTGTCCATGGGGCAACAGAGTCCAGTAATGTGACAATGGGGGTCCTGGGGACACAGGACCCACAAAGGCATCCTTAGCATTCAGGTCTTCTGCCTGCATTTATATCTGCCCCCATTTGATAAGCTTGGATCTCCAAGCTTCCTGGTGGTTCTATGAATCACCCTCACCCCCAACACTGCCAAGATCCTGCCAATGAATTCCTTCCCACTTTAATTAGCTAGAGATAGTTTCTGAAATTAGCAACCAGAAATCCTGACTTGAACATTGCATTTTCCAAATTTAGGCAAATTTAGGTAAGCTGACATCATTAAATATAAATGAAAATGTCACCTCCTAGTTGTTTTCTAAACAAATGGCTTCAGATTCATTACCATTCTGCTATAGATCTCTGGTTCTTATATATAAGAACTTATAAAGATACCCACTGAAAGATATCATATCTACATGGATACAGATGGGTATGTGTGTCTGTGTGTGTATAATCCTAATACACCAGCCAGAAGGACTACTAGACATGGTTTACAATTTTCTAAGAGATTACTAGTCTTTATCATATGGGGGGATTGAATCATATCTCCCGTAAAGACATGTTTATGTCTTAATCTATGTTCTTGTGGGTGTGAACCCATTTGTAAATAGGACCTTTGAAGATTAATGCATGAACTCATTTGTGAATAGGATCTTCAACATTTTTATCTCAATGTAACCAAATTGAATGAGGGTGGGCCTTAATCTGTTATTGGAGTCTTTATAAGGCAAAGGAAATGCAGATGCAGTTAATCAGAAGAAGCCAGAAGTCAAAGAAAGACATAGGAGGAGACCAAAGACACAAATCTTCACGTGATCGAGGCAGAGATGCAAGCCAAGGAACCCCAAGGATTGTGACAAGTCAGCATCAGAATGCTATAAATTCTGGAAGAAAGTGTCATCCTGTCAAAACTTTGACTTTAGATTTCTAGCTTACAGAACCATGAGTCAATAAATTCCCACTGTTTAAGATAATCCATTGTGTGGTATTTACCATAGCAGCTCTGACACACTAAGACAACCAACTTCATGAATATTATTTTATTTATTAAATAGTTGCTATGATTATTAATCAAAATTAATGATTAATAATTAATGATTAATTATTATGATTAATAATCATAGCAACTATTTAATGGGTGTTTACTCAATACTGGGCTCTGTGACACACATATATATTTTTTGCATGGGCAGGCACATCTAAAGATGTTTGTGAGACTGTAGAGAAGAAAGATATGTTGAAGACACTACAAGGTAGAGCATGATCAGAGCCACAAGAAAAGAAAAATGTATAGTAAGATAAGAGGCAGTGAAGACAGGAGAACTCCATTGTGTCTGGGTTTTGAAGGTATAAATTGAGAATCAGAGGGCAAAGGTGAATTTGTTGAATGACCCACATTCAGACATTTTAGCTGGACATAAAACGTTGGATCACTATGCTGTAGTGATCCAAAAGTATGTAGTGAGCAGAGGTGAAACCATGTGGGATTTACAAAAAGAGAGAACAGTGAAAAGACAGTCTGAGAGAGGGGAGAGGCTAGGTAAATGGAAATGAAGACCGAGGCAGAAAAGCAAAGCAAAACAGTAAAGTAAGGGTGCTTTGGTTTCCTTGGCTGCTCAAGCAAATACCATGCAATAGCTTGGTTAAACAATCGTAATTTATTAGCTCACAATTTTGAGACTAGGAAAACGTCCCGATCAAGGCATTATCAAGACAATGCTTTCTTCGCAAAGACTGGTATTCTGGGGCTGGCTACTGATCATCCTTGATACTTGGTTCCAATGTCACATGGCAATGCACATGGTGATCTCTCCTGGCTCTCCCTTCTCTTCTGGTTTCCATTGACCTTCAGCCCTTGCTTCCCATGGCTTTCTCTCTATCTAAGTTTCATTCTGCTTATAAAGGACTCCAGTAATAGGTTTTAAGACCCATACCTTAACTGAAATAATCTTAGCAAAAGGTCCTACTTACAATGGGTTCACACCTACAAGAATGGATTAAGTTTAATAACATGACTCTGGGGTACATACACTTCTAAACCATCATAGGTTGCAAATAGTACTTTCATTCATCTGTTCATTCACTCAACTATTCTTTGAATGTCTCCTACATATCAGATGCTGTTCTCATCCCTAGGGCTTCAGCATTGGATAAGACAGTTTATTTGGTAATGAAGAAGTATTTCAATAATGACATTTACAATGAAAGGAGCAAAATTTTGATTACCACTGGCTTAAAACATAAGGGCATTTATGGTTTGTAACAAGATGTCAGGATGTAAGCACTCCTAGGATTGGTACAGTGGCTCTATGGTAGCATCAAGGATCCAAGCTCCTTCCACTTCCATCATGCTCAGGATGATGGTTTCTGTTCTCCTCAAGCAGGTCAACACATGGACACAAGTTGGCTGGTGAACTTGTGAAATCACAGCTAATTTAAGAGTCAACAAGAAGGAGAAAAGAGATTGCTCTTTGCAGGTTTCTTCAATCAGTAAGGAAAATCTTTCCAGAAGCCCCAAAGACTTCTTACATCCCATTGACTAGAACTTGGTCACATACCCACCCCAATAGTAATGTCTGCAAATGGGAACATAATTGTCATGATTGGCCCTGCCCAATTTTGATCCATGCCCTGGGGCTGAGTATATGGCCGACTAAACTTAGTCAGATTCTGTTAGCAATGATTGAAGATGGATGGCTACTGGAGAGATAACCTGTACCAGTAATATCTGCCACACAGAGAGAGACAATATATACATGAGGTGACTTCAGAGTGTGACAAATGCTATGAGGAAAATAAAATAGTAATGAGATTGAGAGTAACTGTGGTAATGTGGGAAGGGGGTGAATTAATAGAATAATGAGTGCTGGTCTCTCTATGGAGGTGACATTTGAATTTAAGTGATAAGAACAAACTTGGTAAGCAGAAGTGTCAGTGTGGCTGAGACAGAATGAAAGGGACAAATAAGTGGAGATATGGTGAGAAGTGGAGGCAGGGCCCACATATATCATATAAAGCCTTCTGGGCCAACGTAGGGTATTGTTTTCAGTTCAGTAAGAATCCACTGATGGGTTTAAAACAATGATTTACATTTTTAGAAAGTCACTCTGCCTCATGTATTAGGGATGGATCATAGCAGATGAAACTATGGGAAGGGATAAGGAGTTGCTTGTTGAATTTCTCCAGGCAAGAGAAAGTAGTGCCTTGCATCAAGATTGAAGTAGTAGAGATGGAGAGAAGTAGAAAGATTTAGTATATGTTTGTGTCTTAGAATATGTAAGACTTTCTTCTGGACTATATGTGGAAGGTGAGGGAAAGAGAAAAATCAAGGATAATTCCTGACTCATGGTAGACTGAAGGAAACGTAGGTTTGGTGGAAGATGAGACTGGGATAAATAACCCAGTGTGGAACAAGTTCAGTTTAACATTCCTACTAGATATACAAGTCAAAATTTACAGATGTGATTTAATACACAAGTCTGGGTTTCAGGGGGTAATTTCAGAGCTGAGCTATAAATTAGGAGGTTGTAAACCTGAGGAGGATATTTAAAGCTATGTGGCTGATTAAGATCACCTAGGGAGAAAACATAGCTAAAGAAGATACCAGGAAGCAGGATGGAGTCCTGGAGCTCACCTACATTGAGTGATATGGCAAAGCAAAGGTCAGAAAAGTAGGAAGAATATCAAGAATGTGGATTGTCAAGATAAAAACAAATAGTTTCATTTTTTTTAATCCCAGAAAAATGTTGCCTAAAACTAGAGAAATTATACTATGGCTTTGTGATTCTCTACTTTAGAATTGACTGGAGAACTCTAAAACATCCTAATGCCCAGACTTCACCCTAACTAATTAAGACAGAATCTCTAGGGTTGGGATTCGGCATTGGGTATTATAAAAACTCATCAGGAGATTTTAAAGGGTAATTTGGGTTAAGAACCAGTCTTTACCCATGATAAATGTACGTAGTCAATGAATTCATTGAATTCCATAATGTAAATCCAAGCTCATGCACTAACTAAGTATTCACTGATTTTAGTGGATAAGTTTTTGGCATCTTTTCCACCATTTTATGAACTTCTTCAAAACATTGAGAAGACATCTTTTCTTACAACATACTGTACATCTCCTCAAAGACATAAATCATAAACCACTCTTTGGTTTACAAAAAGGCAATGGAAGATAAATGGCTCTTGGCTCTAAATTTAAGCACCTTTTGAACTTTATTTTAAAAATCATTTTAAGAGCAATATTGTTACTGTAATAGAAAAGTTAAGATTTTTATCTTGACCCTTAAAAAAAAAACCAAACCCTTATGTCCTTGAGTTATTCCATAAACATAGTAAAAGTTATTTTTTTTACAAAATTCAAAATGTAAGGATTCAAAGCAATCCAAAAAACATTTGTGGGAAAAAGACTTGTCTTTAAGGAGGAAACAAATCCTCTAACAACGTGCCTAGTCTTGCTTCACTATGGTTTTAAAATTAGCCTTCCCTTATTTAGGTGAGAAATAGCCTGATGGTTAATTTCATGTTTCAACTTGGCTAGGTTATGGTGTCCAGCTGTTTGGTCAAGCAAACAATGCCCTGATTGTTACTGTGGGTATTTCATGGACTTAAATAATTAGTCGGTTAATTGCGCCCATGACTGATTAAATCTATAATCAACAAAGGAGATTGCCTTCAGCAATGAGAGAAGTCTCCTCATCCAATCAGTTCAAGGTCTTAAAGGTAGATCTGAGGATTTCAGCAGTAAGAAAGAAGAATTGCTATATGTACTTCAGCCAGCCAGCTTCTGAGGAATTTATCAACATCCTCATCAAAATTCCTACATTGTGGCTTCTCTTGAGGAATTCAACACCACCATAGAGCCCTGCTCCCCCCTCCCACTTATGTCCTGCCTTATGGAATTTGGTCCATATTATAAGAGCCAACTCTTATAATAAATAAATACATTAATTAATATATATATAGATATATCTCCTGCCAGTTCTGCTTCTTTGGAGAACCCTGACTAATATAAACAGGGTTATTAAAGCCATCACTGGGGTGGTGCAAAGGTGGCTCAGTGGCAGAATTCTCACTTGCTATGCCGGAGACCCAGGTTCAATAACCCAAGACTGCCCATGCCAAAATAAGTAAATAAATAAATAAAATTATCATTAATTTGCCAAGCTACTAGGTGGCTTCATGTTAGAGGTAAGGATCCCAAAGTCTATCTTTTTTTCAAAGGTATTCCTTTCCCCACAGGACCCATCATTATTTGACACAAATTAGCAACTCTTTCTTCATATTCTTTCTTCCCTTACCCTTGTCATATTATAGGAGCCACTCCTATCTTGGGTTATAGTAGTTTATTCCACCCTTAAACAAAGACATTCTTTTCTTTCAAGGCCTCAATTCTCTTCTCTCACATTGCTAAACCACCTGGGTGATTTATCTAGTTCATGGTTCAAGTGTTACTTCTATGTCCAATATCTATTCTTAGTCTACTTTCTGAATTTCAAATAGAAATCTCCATTTAAAACTCTCATTGCCACCACTCTTTGGGGTAACCAAGTCAAACTTCTTAACTTCTCTAATGCCGCTCCATTTTTTTGTACTCCTTAACTCAATTGCACTACAGTTGCCCTTGCCTAGGAAGTCATTAGCTCTGCACCTATTGTGATAAATTGTTAACTTCTTACAACTTCAGTTACTTCATCTGTTTTATGGGTAAAGAAAACTAATTTAAGAGGCTTTGTGTGAAGGGTATTTAAGATATTGAACTGCCATGGTTTAAGATGTAAAACATTATCACTCCCTATTGTTGTTACACAAGGTTTTATTAGAGAACACCTAAGGAAATGGTAAACTCAATCCTGGCTATAAACAGGTCCATAATCTTTGACTCCCGTATTATGATGCATATAAAACTACTGACAGGCTAGGAAGTAATAACTTTCTCCATAGAACTGTTGCAGCCATATTTGAACTTCAATTTCTTATGTCCTTGCTATAAAATAATAGAATCTATTGTCACATCTTATTTTTCTCAAATTATTACATTTCACAGTATTGACAAATAATCACTTTCTTTATTATAAAAAGTGACATTCACTTAGAAATATATTTTTAATTAATTTTGCATGTCTCAAGGATCATGTACAAACTACCTGCCCTAGTAGCTTAGCACGTTTGTGTTAGGTCAGTTTTAATTCTACTTAAGGTCAATTTCACATAGAAATAATTAATGTAAGAGTTTGTACTTACAGTTTATTGTTAATGTATACTTTTGAAACAATGAACAGTGATTGGGTATTCAAAAAAAAGGTTATATTTATCTCCCATAAAAAATTGAATAAAACTCATCATATTTGATACTTCTTTATTTTTCTTGAGTTTTTTTTGCATATTGAACAGTTTGCCCTACATTTTATAACCTTTTCAATTAAAACATGTTTTACAAAATATATTTGGTGGTTTGAGTCAGGAAAGAAAAATAACAGGTTTAAAGGTATTCCACAGTTGTTTTGTGTGAGGAATAAAGGGAGCTTGATTTTATCCATTCACTTCATCAATCTGTGTTTATTAGGCACCTATTAAGTGCAGAAAACTCTGCCTTTCCTTACCAAATTGCTGAATAATTATATTTTCAGAAATACAGTCTGATTTCCCAAGAAATCTGAAAAATGATTTTTAGAAATTTTTTTCGGTCCCACTCGTTGATTTATTTAACAAATAATTATTGGGCACCAACTATATGCCAAGCACAATTTTAGGCTTAGAGCAGCAAATAAGACAGAGCAGGTGTCGACTCTTATGACATTCCATTAAGGAGACAGATAATAAATTCATAACAAATGCACAATACAATTCCAGACAATGATACATGCAATTAACAAAATACAAAGCATAAGGGAGTACAGAGTCAAGGAGAATACTATTAGATTGAGTGATCAGGAGATGAACCCAGGAGGAAATGGTATCTGAACAGAGATGTGAGTGAAATAAAAGAGAATCATACAAGGGATAGAGAAAGACCATGCCATGCAGTGGGAAGGGAGCAAGCTTAAGGAGGCCACTTGGGCTGGAGCAGAGAAAACAAGAGCGGGAGTAAAAGAAAACAAGGCAAGGGTCCAATCACTTAAAGTCTTATAGCTATGGTAAGTAATTTAGAGTTCATTTACATGTGATGGAAAGCCATTTGGAAGTTTTGAACTAGAGGGTGGCATGATCTGATTCGTGTTCATAAAAGATGATCTTGGACCTGTTATGGAAACAAGCAGTCTGATTAGGAGGTTAGTTGAGTGAAAGGTGATTGAATTGTGAATACATTTTGAAAGTAGAGATTATGCAGAACTTGCTGATTGGCAAATTTATTGTTTGGAGTAAGAAGAGGAATAGGGAATGACACTTAGGTTTTGGCATAAGCAACTGATTGAATGATGTTCCCATTTAATTGAAAAAGGTAAAATTGGAGGATGAATATGGTGGATGTGGAAGGCAGAATCAAGAGTTCTGACATGAACATAATAGAACACCCATTTCCAAGGACAAATTATCTGATGGCACACAGACTAGACCTGCTGGCACAGTGTTCTTTGGGGAAAACTCATGTGGATGGGATAAGAGTAGGCATGAGAGTTCCTCATTGCCCTTCATACTTGGGTAGCTTAAACTGAGATGGAAGATGTTGAGGAAGGACTTAACTTTTTGGATGTGGGGCTCTTAAGCTGAATGATTAGGAAAGAACCAGCCTCTTTCCTGATATGATCAGAGGCCAGGATATGTTAGCAATGTGAATCAGTACAACCATACTCTATCCCTAGTCTAGCATTTCCTTCCCTAGTGTGATATAATAAAAGGATGTGATAACAATATGATACAGCAGAATCCTGCTCCGTCCTTATACTGCTAGCTCCCCTTCTGGTATTATGGAAGGGAGGGGAGGATCCCAAGCCATGTGTTGCAGCTGTATGATACAGAAAACTAACAGCGGGAGGTGCCACATCAGTGCTCACTATTGGAGAAGCATGCTTAGGGAACTGAGATCCAAGTCTGGTTAAATGTCTTTTTTCCCTACTCCTCTAAGGAGAATCTCCTGCCATTTCAATAGGAAATCGACAAAATCCCATACTTCACCTGCTCTTTCAGAGCTTTTGAGCAGAAGTTGTTTTTCTTTTGTGCACATTTAATCCTATCTTCAACATGGCTATATTTTACTCTCTCCTCTCCCAAACTAAAGAACTCTTAAATTATTGGGCAGTCCCTTAATAGTATATACTTCTATTTTCTGCTTCAAATCCAGATTTATCAGATTAATGTTTCACTTCTTGAACAACTGATGTTTCAGACATGGTTATTCCATTACAGATAACTTTAATGTCCTTTATTACTCTGAGGAGAAATAATCAAAATAACTTGAAAATATCATTGACCTTTCTTTAGCTTTTAGCTAAACTAGACCTAGAATCATGATTCATAATGCTAATCAAGAAATGGAAGAGTCTTGGTTGGTAGGAATGGTACAACAAATAAAATTGTGCAGCAGTATAAAATAGAGAATCATTTAGGTTCCTCCCTTTATTTTAGTTTATTTTCTCCCTCCCCAAAACAAAAAAATAATCTACATGTTTTCTCATTATAAAAATCATTGAAAGTTTGCCAGGAGCAATATATGTGTTAAAAGGCAAGAAATTTCTGAGAAAATAAAAACAATAACTAATGAAGTGTGTAGCAAATTATTTACTGCTTACCCAATATCCTTATACTCTCCCATCATTGATGGGATGATGAGATTAGTTCTGGCCAGTGGGCAGAAAAGGCGCCACCTTTGGATCAAAGCATTTAACATCCTATGCCCAAACTCTCCAGCTCTCTCTTTCCATGCTTTGGTGACCTGGAAGTCCTATGTTGAAATGGTGGAATCACTACGTGGAAGTAGCCTGCAACACTGAGTATCTGCATGGAAGACAACTGGTCTGAAGAGTCACCATTCCATGTTGAAATTTCTCAGAGTATGAAATAAGTCTTTGTTATATTTTTTCCCTACTTTTTTCCCTACTCCTCTAAGGAGAATTTAGGGGTGTGTGCTTTGCCACAATATTACCCATACTCTGACAAAAACAAAGAGAAACCTTTGTTTCTTAATATGATACCACTTTTGAACAAGCTGAATGTATACCCTCCTACAATAGAGGTGAGAATAACACATATTTCCTTATATACAGATATTAAGATTCGAGAAGTTTACCGAAACTCTAAATAATGGGAGATACAAAACAAGATTTTCTAAAGTTAAAGTCATTCTTTCTGCAGATCTTCATCAAGTTATAAGCTAGTATATAGATAAAAATTCCATATAAATTATTTCATTTAGTTATCTTGTGCAATTGGAGATAATTTACATTTCATCCAGGATAAAGATATTTTTCTATTATATGGAGTAGAGCATCAGGATTTTCTTTCCGCAGTGTCTATACCCTTTAGTAATTGGGACTTACCCATGATTTTTTTTCAAAAAGGCTTTCTTTTCAAGCATGTACCCTTGTTAGGTGGTTTTTCACTTTTCACAAAATGTATCAACCCTATGCCCAGATGATCATCTGCAAAAGTATTCTTGAAAACATAGAAGGACTGACTGCCAGAGCTCATCAGAATGCAACCTTTAGTTTTCTGTGGCCCTATTTTTTAATATTTGCCTGCAATAATGTATGGGAAAGATTACTTGAAAGGTATAGTATCTGTTCTGCAACAGACACTGTCATTGTTCTGCCCAGATCCCCTTGGATCCCTTTTACATTTGAGTGCCCCTCTCCTAACTTTTGCAACTCTTTCTTGGAGGACTCACCTCAGGATAGAGCCACTTTGCAAACAGGCCTGAAAACATTGCCTCCATCCTACCCCTGGGCCCCATAGCCCTCAGCCAGTAACTGAGTTCCTTTGCCCAAAGACAAAAATCTGAGTTGTAATTTCTACTTCACAGTTTTGTACAGGATCCGGTTGAGGGTGGGAAATCACCTGAAATCACAGAATCACAGATTTTGGTACTAGAGGAGTGGGGTGCTACTGTGTTTGCAAATATCAAATATGCTGGAACAGCTTTTTAAATGTATAAAGGGAGGATTTTGGAAGAATTGTAAGGGACTTGGTAGAGAAAACCTAGATTGCTTTGAAAAGACTGTTGGTAGAAATGTAGACTCTAAAAATAATTCCATTGAAGCCATAGACAAAAATGAGGAATGTGTCATTGCAGATTGGGAGAAAGTCAGCACTTGTTTTAAGGTGGCAGAGGATTTGGCAAAATTGAGTCCTGGTGCTGGTTGAAAGGGATAATTGTTTTTAAACATTTTTTATTGTTAAATATAATATATAAACAAAAGAAATAAAAAAGCAATGATTTTCAAAGTACACTTCAACAAGTAGCTACAGAACAGATTTCAGAGTTTGTTATGAATAACTATTCCACTATTTCAGATTTTTCCTTCTAGCTACTCCAAAACACTAGCAGCTAGAAGAAATTTTTTTTTTCTTTTTTGTGAAAAATAACATACATACAAAAAAGCAATAAATTTCAAAGCACATCACAGCAATTAGTTGTAGAACAGATTGCAGAGTCTGGTATGGGTTACAATTTCACCATTTTAGATTTTTACGTCTAGCTGCTCTAAGATACTGGAGGCCAAAAGAAATATCAATTTAATGATTCAGCAATCATACTCATTTGTTAAACCCAACCTTCTCTGTATGAATCCATCATTACCTGTGATCTTTCACCCACTTTTTAAGGGTATTTGGGCTATGTCCATTCTAACTTTTACATGTTGGAAGGCACTGTCCATAATACGGGATAGGGAGATGGAACTAGATGATTTCTGGAGAGGCTGGTCCCTTTGCATTTCCAGACTTATCTGATCTAGGGACCCATCTGGAGGTTGTAGGTTTCTGGAAATTTACCCAGAGCATGGAACCTTTGTAGAATCTTACATAATGTCCTAAGTGTTCCTTAGGATTGGCTGGAATGGTTTTGGTTGGGGGTTGGCAAGTTATGGTAGATAGCAATGTCTAACTGAAACTTGCATAACAGTGACCTTCACAGTAGCCTCTCAACTCTATTGGAACTCTCTCAGCCATGGAATACTCTCAGCCAAGAAGTATTTGCTACACCTCTTTTCCCCCTTCTGGTCAGCATGGCATTGTTGATCCCATGGTTCCAGGGCCAGACTCATCTCTGGGAGTCATTTCCCATGCCACCAGGGAGACTTTCACCCCTGGATGTCATGTCCCATGTAGCGGGGAGGGCAATGATTTCACTTGCAAAGTTGGGCTTAGAGAGGAGTCACCACATCTGAGCAACAAAAGAGGTCCTCTGGAAGTAACTCTTAGGTATACCTATAGGTAGGCTAAGTGCCTCTGCTACATACATAAGCTTCACAAGAGCAAGGCTCAAGAACAAGGGCTTGGCCTATTGATTTGGGTGTCCCTAATATCTGACACAGTATTGGGATTTTCTGATGGCAAAGTTTAATAGTTCCATATTTTTCTCCTATCCCTCAAGGGACTTTGCCAGTACTTTTTGATTATCTGGTTAACATACTTTGGGATGTATCTAGGCATTACATTAAGCTATACATGATTAAAGGCCCTCATTCTTATTCTGGGTGCCTTGTGTTTGGATTGTTTAAATGATCTATCCAGACAGGTTGACTTAGATTATGTGCTACAGAAAATATAAGTTCTAGACAAAATAAACCTTTTTTCCTTTGGTCTCAAAGAGTAAATGAGGCTCTAAAAGATATACACTGTCTTCCTTACCCCTGTATTCTGAATTACCTTAATCCTGACCTGATTGGCTTCATTCTCATCTCTAAATATCAGGTTATACATATATAAAACAGCCTTTCTAAATCCAGAAATTGTAATTACCACTCCAGACTAAATGTGACTGCTATAAGAGCTTACAATCTAGGCTCCTGTTTTCTTACAAGTATTTTCTAAATGAGAGGAAGGGGGAATTTTAATGTGATGATCTAGGATACTTGGCTGAGGAAATTTTCAAGCTAAATGTGGAAGATGCAGCCTGGTTTCTCCTTGAAGCTTATAGTAAATGTGACAAGAAAGGAATATGCTGAGGACTGAACTTTGGGTGAAAAGAAAACAAAAATTGATGGTTCTGGAAAATTCTGGGCTTCCAGAAAGTGAGACCCCAAAGAATATTGCCCCACATGAGGATTTAACCAAACATTGAACTAGTCAGCCATTACAAGACAAGCCAGGACTGGAGATGGAGTTATCCAGAAAGGATTTGTGGAAGATCCTATTATTTGATGACTTTGATTCCTATATGCTACATGCCAAGTCAACAATTTTTTGTGAGACTGTATAAATGGAACCACTGCTGATCTAGACTAAAAGGGACAGAAAAGACAGATTGAAGGAAGAATGGCCTCAGAGGCAGAACCATGGAAGCTAAGGTTCAAAGCCAAGAGCCAGGAGAGTGGATCCACCTGTGCATGTGGAGGGGGTGAGTTTTCCCTAGAGGCAGAGGTGGGCCTTCCACCTCTGTGTACAGGAAGAGTTCTAGTGCCCCAGGCCTCAGAGAAGGTGGAGCATATTCCCTGGATATGGGAAGGAGCTGAATGCCACCCCATTGTTCTGAAGGGATTGAGCATGGGCCCCAGGGATGGCAGAGAATCTGGGTGGCACCCAGATGTTTGAAGAAGATGGGGCTGAGAAAAAAGATAGCCTACCCAATGTCTCCCAATGTTGCAACCCTTATCTCAATGTTTGGAGACAATAGGGCCATTATGTAGGCCCCTAGAAAGGATTGGATTGCTGCTTTCTAAAGCCCTAAGGATGACTAGCTTTCAGACTTTGAAATCTAATGAAGTTTGCCCTGCAGGTTTTCAATTGTTTAGGTCTGGTGACCCATTTTCCTTCCAATTTCTCCCTATGACAATGGGATAGTTTATCCGATGACTGTTCCGTCTTTGTATATTGGAAGTATATATCTTGCTCTAAGTTTACAGGCCCACAGCCAGAGCTGAATTTTGCTTTAGGACCGACCATGCCTGTAATTGATTTTCATGAGATTGTATTTGTATTGTTACTGAAAATGATTTAAGGCTCTTGTGATATTGTAATGAAATTAATGCATTTTGTACATGGAAAGATTTAGTGCACTGTATGTGGGACAAATGAGCATTGTTGGGCAAAAATATGTCTGCTATTGCTTTCTATTTAGAGATTATTTAGAGATTAAGTATTGTTTAATGTGATGTGTATAGATGCCAAGTTAGCAAGGGGTGGACTGTAGTAGTTAGGTTCAGGTGTCAACTTGGCCAGGTAATGCCTGTGGTTCCTGTGGACTTAAATCATCAGCATGTGAAATTCATCTATGGCTGACTATATCTGGGCCAGCTAAAGGAGTGCCTTCTGCAATGAGTGACACTTAATTTAATTAGCTGGAGGTTTAAAAGAGAGAGGTTAGAAGAGAGCTCAGCAGCTCAGACCCATTTGTTTGGAGATGCAGAAAGGACCTGACCCAGGGGAGGCTATTTGAACCCAGAAGCCAAGAGAGGAGGCCAACAGATGTCATTGTGTGCCTGCCCATGTGACAAGGAAACAGAGAGGAAAGCTTGCTGCCTTTCTCTGAGGAACTGCATATTTGTGACTGAACAAATGCCCTTTATATAAGCCACTCCATTTCTGGTGTATTGTATTCTGGAAGCCTTAGAAAACTAACATACCTCCTTGTTAGACCTCTCCTCTCACCTGTATTGCACCCCCCACTGTCTTACAATTTCTTCTGGGAACACTACCTGAATTTTCAACATAGGGTCTGTTTCTGGAAAATATGAGCTAAGACACATCTATTTCTTTAGATATTCTTTTTAATTATTTTTGAGGGGGTGCATGGTCCAGGAATCAAACCAGGGTCTTCTGCACAGAAGGTGAGCATTCTACCACTGAACCACCTGAGCACCCTACTTTAGATATTCTAAATCTTTCTCTGAATTAAGGTGGACAATTAGAAAGCAGGATACTTGGATTACATTGTGTAATACTACTGAATCAGAATCAACATGTTAACAAGATCCCAGGAGATATGTTTGCACATTAATGATTCAGAAGTACAGTTCTGTGAAAGAGCCCTCTGAAATGATTTGAGATAGTACTAAGACATTGGAATACACCAGAAACCATGGTAAAAATTGCAAAACTAGTCAAAGAAGATGTCATGGTCAGGTTCATGTGTAAGGAGGATTCAGAAGAGACAGGCTCTCTTCCTGCTTCGGCCAGCGAGCCTCTCCTGTGGAGTTCATCCAGATCCTCCATCGGAATCATTGACTTCACAGCCTGCCCTGCAGATTTTGGACTCTACGTTCCTATGGTTATGTGAGGCACTTTATGAATTTTATATTTATGAGTGTTCCCTGTTGATTCTGTCTCTCTAGAGAACTCTAACTAATACAACTTGGTACCAGGAGTGGTTCTTAAGTAACAGAATCTTAAAAATGGGTATTTGTGAATGGTTTTCTAAACTGACTGGACTCAAAGGCCATAAGGACTCTGATTCTCATAATCAGAATGACACTGCCAATCCACAGAGTGAGTTGGCAAAAGAGATAGGCAAAATATCACCATTTGATTCTCCTAATGCTTTGCTTGTACAAAGCCAGGCTCTGGGGGATAATATTTTTGACACCTTTATGGTGTTTTGTGGAAATAGGAAATATAGAGATGTTGGCTGGTTGTTTTCAGATATACTGTATACATTAATGAATGAAAGGGATGGGTTTAAGTCTTCAAACAAGAAGCTTAAGTGCCGCCTGACAGATGTAGACATTTCTGTGAGTGTCCTGAAGGAAAATCTTATTTCCTTTAGCTGTAGACTTGAGATCTCTGAAAATCAAACTCAGAATCTTATTGTTAGAGTAGCAACTTTACAACATAAACTGAAATCTCAATCTTGTGTGGTGTCTGCCATTAAAATGAGGGCATTGACTGGAAAGGAGTGGGACCCTGAAAAATGGGATGGCAACATATGGATTGATAATGATGTTGGTGGAGAGGTTGAAACCCTAGGTCCTGCTGAGTCTTCTCTAGATAACCCTGTAATAGTCTACCTGGAGGACATAGCTGCCCCATCTCCAGCCTGCTTTGAGGAGTTGGCCACCCAACCTCCTCCTGAAGGGATTAGTGCTAGAGTGATTAATCTTATTTCAGCAGATGAAACTGCAAATGAATGCCCTGAAGCAAATGGCGTGGATGATACTTCTAACTCTTTTCATGACCCACCCCTACCATTCCTAATTTCTTCCAGACCTATAAATAGACTAAAGTCCCAACAGGCCCCTAAAGGTGAGGTGCAAAGTATAACAACATGAGGAGGTATGTTATACTCCAAAAGAACTGTGTGAGTTTTCCAATTTATATAGACAGAAATCAGGGGACTGTGTATGGCAATGGATTTTAAGGCTGTGTGATAATGGTGGGAAGAAATAAGGCTGGATCAGGCTGAATTTATTGATATGGGCCCATTAAGCAGAAATTCTGCATTTAATGTTATAGCTTGAGGAGTTAGAAGAGGCATTAACACTTTGTTTGGATGTTGGTTGAAACATGGATGAAAAGGTAACCAACATTACCTGAGGTTCAAATGCCAGAACTGCCCTGATATAATGTAGATGAGGGGATCCAGAGGCTTAGAGAGATTGGAATGTTAGAGTAGATTTATCATGCAAAGCCTGCTCTTACACCCCAGGAATGTCTGGAGGATGCACCTTTTACCAGAACAGTGAGAAATAAATTTGTGAGACTAGCACCATCATCCCTGAAGAGCTCTGGAGTTGCACTTCTCTGTAGATCAGATATTACTATAGGAACTGCTGTCACTAAGCTGGAATCCTTAAACACAATGGGGATGACCAGATCCCGAGTTGGCAGAAGCCAGGTGGCAGCACTTAATTGCCAAAGACAGGGTAGACGTGGCTATTATAATAGACAGCAAACTCAAAGCAGGCATCAAAAATAATCTGACTCACAGAGATTTGTGGCATTGGCTAGTAAGTCATGGGGTACCTAAAAATACAATAGATGGGCAGTCTACTAAATTCTTGTTTGAGCTGTATAAACAAAAGAGTTCTCGGTCAAGTGAACACAAGCCTAACTTGAATTACAAAAAGACAGAGTCATGGCCCCTTAATCAATTTCCAGACTTGAGACAGTTTACAGGCCCAGAGCTCCTTGACTGAAGGGGAAGCCGGGTCCCTTTGGGGGAGAACCTTGTTACACTGCCAGAAATCTATACTGTTAATCCTCCACCAAGCCTTTCCCAAGGAGACTGATGGCCTTTTACCAGGGTAACTGTGCAATGGGGAAAAGGAAATAATCAGATATTTCAGGGATTATTAGACACTAGTTCAGAGGTGACATTAATTCCAGGGGACCCAAAATATCACTCTGGTCCACTAGTCAGAGTGGGGGCTTATGGAGGTCAGGTGATTGATGGAGTTTTAGTTCAGGTGCATCTCACAGTGGGTCCAGTGGGGCCCCAGACCCATTCTGTAGTTATTTCCCCAGTTCCAGAATGCATAATTGGAATAGACATACTGAGCAACTGGCAGAATCCCCACATTCACTCTCTAACTTGTGCAGTAAGGGCCATTATGGTGGGAAAAGCCAAGTGGAAGCCACTAGAACTACCCCTACCTAGCAAAATAGTAAATCAGGAGCAATACCAGATTCCTGGAGGAATTGCAGAGATTACTGCCACTCTTAAGGACTTGAAAGATGCAAGGGTGGTGATTCCCACTACATCCCCATTCAACTCTCCTATTTGGCCTGTGCAGAAAACAGATATATGCTGACTCTTGGGAATGTTGCTAATGGTTTAGCTGGATGGTCAGGGACTTGGAAAGACCATAATTGGAAAATTAGTGACAAAGAGGTCTGGGGAACAGGTATGTGGATAGACCTTCTTGAGTGGGCTAAAAACATGAAGACATTTGTGTCCCATGTGACTGTGCACCAGAAGGTGACTTCAGCAGAGGAAGGTTTAATAGTCAAGTGGATAAGATGACCCATTTTGTGGATATGAGTCAGCCTCTTTCCCCAGCAACTCCTGTAATTGCCCAATGGGTTCATGAACAAAGTGGCCATGGTGATAGGGATGGAGGTTATGCATGGGCTCAATGACATGGACTTCCACTCACCAAGGCTGACCTGGCTACAGCCTCTGCTGAGTGCCCAATCTGCCAGCCACAAAAAGACCCACACTCAGCCCCCGACATGGCATCATTCCCCAAGGTGACTGCCAGCTACATGGTGGCAGGTTGATTACATTGGACCACTCCCTTCATGGAAAGGGCAGTGATTTGTTCTAACTGGAATAGACACATACTCTGGATATGGGTTTGCTTTCCCTGTATGCAATGCTTCTGCCTAAACTACCATCCATGGGCTTACAGAATGCCTTATCCATCATCATGGTATTCCACACAACATTGCTTCTGATAAGGGAACACACTTCACAGCAAATGAAGTGCAGCAATGGGCACATGCTCATGGAATTCTCTGGTTTTATCATGTTCTCCATCATCCAGAAGCAGCTGGATTGATAGAATGGTGGAATGGCTTTTTGAAAACTCAGTTACGGTGCCAACTAGGTGGCAATACCTTGAAGGCCTGGGGTAACATTGTCCAGGAAGCTGTGTATGCTCTGAATCAGCATCTGCTGTATGGTGCTATTTCTTCCATAGCCAGGATCCATGAGTCCAGGAACCAAGGGGTGGAAATGGGAGTGGTACCACTCACTATTACCCCTAGTGATCTACTTTGAAAAATTTTGCTTCTGGTCCCTGAGACCCTGAGCTCTGTGGGTCTACAGGTTTTAGTTCCAAAAGGGGGAATGCTTCCACCAGTTGAAACAACAATGATTCCATTGAACTGGAATCTAAGACTGCCACCTGGTCACTTTGGGCTACTCATACCCCTGGATCAACAAGCCAAGAAGGGGATTCCATTATTGTCTGGGGTGATTAACCCTGATTATCAGGGGAAAATAGGACTGCAGCTACACAATGGAAGTAAAGAAGAGTTTTCTTGGAATAAAGGAGATCCCCTAGGGCGTCTTTTAGTACTTCCATGCCCTGTGATCAAAATCAATGGAAAACCGCAACAGCCCAATCCAGGCAGGACTGCCAATGGGTCTGAAACTTCAGGAATGAAGGTTTGGGTCACCCCACCAGGCAAAGAACCACGGCCAGCTGAAGTGCTTGCTGAGGGTAAAAGGAACATGGTATGGGTAGTGGAAGAAGGTAGTGATAAATATGAACTACGACCACGTGATCAGTTACAGAAACAAGGAGTGTGATGCCTTTTTGTTCCTGTTGTAGTATTTAAGTTGTAAGATATCAAGTTTAAGAATGAATATCACCCAAGGACTTGCACCCTATTCTGGAGAGAGTTAATGTGTTTCCAATTATATGCAGGACAGTTGAGTATTGTTAGGTGAAATTAAAAAATGTGTGTGTTTTAATGTTTTTTATTTAGAAATTAGGTATGGTTTAAGGTGATATATATAGCTGCCAAGTTGACAAGGGGTGGACTCTCATGGTCAGGTTCATGTGTCAACTTGGCCAGGTAGTGGTACTTGTTTGTCTGGTTGGGCAAGTGCTCCCTGTCTTTTGCTATGAGGACATTTCATAGAATTAAATCATGATCACATCAGCTACATCCACAGCTGATTTCATTTGTAATCAGCCAAGGGGAGTGTCTTCTCTAACGAGTGATGCTTAATCTAATCATTGGAAGCCTTTTAAGGAGGATTCAGAAGAAACAGGCTCTCTTCCTGCTTCAACCAGTGAGCCTCTCCTGTGGAGTTCATTCAGATCCTCCATTGGAATCATTGACTTCAGCCTGTCCTACAGATTTTGAACTCTATGTTCCCACAGTTATGTGAGACATTTTTATAAATTTTATATTTATGAATATTTCCTGTTGATTCTGTTTCTCTAGAGAACCCTAATACCGAAGAGTTACTGAGTTACTTCTTTTTTAATAATTTTCAAATGCCGTTTAAATGATTTCAAAGTAGCGAAAATAGTGGAATGCTTCCAATTCATTTTACAGATTTAACAAAGCCACAATAGTAATACTTGATAAAGATAAAATACTCAGAGAGAAAGCTTACTAAATAGGCTAGTGAACATAGAAACAAAAATCCTAAACATAATATTGCAAACTGGATCTAGTACAGAAATAAAAGAATAATACACTACAATGAAAATGAGTTTATAACAGGAATGCAAAGATTATTTAAGATTTTAAAAATCTATTAATATAATTTATCACATTAAGGAGAAAAACCAAAATTTCAATAGGTGCTCCAAAGTAATGAAAGAGATGAAAAAATTAAATATTTTTAATTATAAATATATATGACAAGGTGGGATTGGAAAAAAACTTTCCAGACATGATGAACTGTATATATTGTAAACTAATGATCTATGTCATTCTGATGAACTTTGCAATTAAAGTCAGGAATAAGATAAAGCTGCTTAAAATCACCACTATTCCTTTTTCATTTTTTTACAAGTTCTAGACAATACAATAAAACACGCAAAGAAATAAGAAGTATAATTATTGGAAAGGGGACAAAATTAAAACCATTTTCAAATGATTTTTAATCTTCCTTGAATTCTCAAGAAAATCATTGAAGAAAATGTTAAAACTCAAGTGTCTGATTGCAATACAAATATACAATTACCAATAGCTTTCACATGTTAAATAATAAACACTTTCCTTCACAAAATAAACAAAAAATAAAATACAAAAAACTTAACAAGAAAAATTCAATACTGTATAAAGAAAACTAAGAGATACTTTTAAAATGTTTAAAAAATAAAGACATCATATTTCTGGACAGAAAAAAATGTAATTGTTAAAATGTTAATTCTTCCCAGTTTGAGTATATAAATTTAACACATTGCAAATCTAATTCAATACCAAGTGAACACTTTTGGAATTTGACAAAATGCTTTTAAAGTTTATCAAGAGAAATAAACATATGAGAAAAATTTTAAAAGAAAAATGAGAAGAGACTTGAAACCAAATGTTAAAATATATTATAAAGTCACAATAATTTGAACAATATGGTGTTGGTGCAGGAATAGACAAACAAAATGCAGCAAAAATAGAAAGTCCAGAACAAATACAGAAATGTTTAAGAAGGTAATATTTGTAGGCTATGGCATTTAAAATCCTATCATCATGTAATTTAACCAAATACTTGCTGAAAATTAACCTCATTACATTCCAGAATAAATTTCAGCTGAACTAAAAATATTAAATTTTAAGATAAAGCATAAACATACCAGAAAGTAATATAAACATTTATGAAATCTTGAGATGGGGGTAGGTTTCCTAATCATGGCATTGAGAACAACATGGTAAAGAAAAATACTGATTTTTTAAAAATGTGACTATATAATTTTTTAAACTCCTATGTATAAGGGAGAAAAATGCCACATATCAAAAACCAAAGCTCTTCAAATAGAGGACCACAAACAAAATGGGGAAATATCATTATCACATATGAAAATTTTAGAATATATAAAGAGATTTCACAAGTCAAAAAATATATAACACAGTTAAAATTGTCAAAGGCCATGAAGGGATAATTCACACAATTGCAAAGAGTCAATCATTTTTATTATTAAGAAACGCTTAACTTCTTTAATGAGAAAGTGCAACCTAAAATAACAATGAGGTATACATCACCTTTTGTATGTTGAACTGACAAGAATTAAACAAAATTATGATACACTAAGTTTTCTTAAGTGTGCAAGCAACTGGTTACTCATAAACACCATGGGTGGGAGGGTAAATTTTATAACATTCTATGCAAAAAAATAATAATCCTATTAAAGTCTTTCAAATTTAACATCTGGGAAATTTGTCCTAAAGGAGTAATTATAAATGTTTGCAAAGATTTAATAAGTATATCCCTTACATTATTTCTTTTTTTTCATGCAAAAACTGATTTATATTTGTAGTGTCAATCAGTGGGACACATACGTCTATACAACTCCTTTTAAATCATGTTCAAATCATGTTCACCTTTAACATGCTAATGTTACCTATAGACCTACTAATGAACTGCCTTCACTTCTATCTATTCCCTTACATTGGCGTTCAACCTCATTAGCTAACAGTTCACCCATCTCTAACTTCTATGTATCTCTAAGTCCCCTATATTCTGTATTATAAGCCTCTGATTATACCTTTACCTTTACCTTTACCCTTACATTTACCTTTATCACGGTCATAAAAGTGGAGTCCATTGCATTATTTCTTATAGTAGCTAAACTTGGAGACAAACCAAATATCCAACAATCAGGGATTGGCATTCATAAATGCCTTTATTTAATGAAATATGTGGAAGCTATTAAAAGTACTTTTATAAGAATATTTAATGGTATGGAAAAATGCATGGTATATAATTTAATTAAAAAGCAGATTGAAAATTAATGCACAGTCTGAACCCATTGTTAAAATGTATATTTATGCATATAAAAGCTAATAAAACTTCAATCCAGAGTGTTAAAAATTATTTTCTTTAAGTGCTGAGATTTGATTTTGAATACATCAAAATTAGCTTTTAAAAAAGTCTACAAAGAGAAAAAAGCAGTTTTTTGGAACTGTTGGTGTTTCCTACTGAAAACATGTTATTGAACATTATTAGGAATTGAATTACATCTCCCACAAAAGACATAATAAAGTCTTAATCTCTGGTCCTGTGGGTGTGAACCCATTTGGAAATAGGATCTTTGAAGATGTTTTTATCCGTTAAGATGTGGACTCATTTGTGAATAGACCCTTCAAAGATCCTATTTAGATGAAGTCAAATTGAATTAGCATTGGGTCTTATTCCATATGACTGGAGTCCTTATAAGCAGAAGACATTTGGACACAGTCAGTCAGTTTAGAAGCCAAAGACACAGAGAGATTGCTATGTGATGGAGGCAGAGATACAGACTAAGGGGTCCCAAGATGGTCAGCCAGCCAGCACCAGACTCCAGGAGAAAGCATGGCCTATTGAGACCTTGAGTTGTGACTCCTACCCTCAAAAACCATAATACAATAATTCCCATTGCTTAAGCCAACCAGTACGTGGTATTTGTCATAGCAGCCCTGGCAAACTAAGATAAACATGTTGTTTGTCATGATATACAGGGCCACAGGAAAAAATTCTTGTTGACACAACAAGACACAAACAACTGATGATAGTTGTTATTATCCCGAGCAGTTGACCTGTTTGTATCTGATGGACCCTGTAAACCATGTAAACTAGGAAGTTTGGAGACAATTTATGGCTACCTCTGTGAACAAGTTTATGAATCTGTTACATACCATTGTTCCATTTTAGAACCTTGTCATCTTGTATTTTGTGTATTATGATATGTCAGCTTAAATCATTTCAGGATAGGTACAGGATCTGTGTAAAGCAATAAATATACTCAGTAAGGGCCCAAAAGTTATACGAGAATTTCATGGCATGCAAGGACTGCAGGGCTTGGCAGAAAAGGATCCATGTTTCCTAAAGCTGCCAGAATGCAAAATACCAGAAATGGAAAAGCCCTTACAAAGGGAATTTATTATGTTACAAGTTTACAGTTCTAAGGTTATAAAAATGCCCTAACTAGGGCATCCAGAGAAAGATACCTTAACGCCAAAGAAAAGCCAATGTCTGTCACATGCGAAGGCACATGATTGGCATTTGCATGGTCCTTGTTCCCAGTTCCATTGCTTCTAGGTTCTGATGCCATTGGTTTCCTCTCTAATCATCTATAAGCTTTCACTTAGCTCCTCTGGGACTCAACTCTGGGTTCTGGCTTGCTTGGCATCTCACGGGAAGGCACATAGTGATGTCTGCTGGGCTCTGGCCATGTGTAGGTATCTGCTTTCTCTGTCAGCACTCCAAGCATCTCCAAAAGTGTGTCTCTGTCAGCTCCGAAGCAACTATTCTTCAAGTGTCTGCATTTGAGGTTTCTCCAAAGTGTTTCCCCTTTTAAAGGACTCTAGTAAACTAAGCAAGACCCACCTTGAATGGGTAGAGTCACATCTCCATCTAATCAGAAGACCACACCCACAACCGGGTGTGTCATATCTCCATGGAAACAATTCAATCAAAGTTTCCCACCCTAAGCAGTAGGTCTGGCCCCACAAGATTAGGTCAGGATTAAAACATGATTTTTCTGGAGTACATAATAGTTTCAAACCAACACAATGCTGGACCTGCAGGAGCAATCACTCCATAAGCAAATGGGAAAAATAGGTCATTCATTCATTCAGTTAAATTTCGTTGGAGCTCTATTATTGTGCTAGAGTCTGTTCTAGGTGCTGAGCAGACATACAATGGATGGTGAGAAAATTGCACGATTCTTGCCATCAAGAGGAGAAAAAACAAGGAAATATATAATTACAAGGTGTGAACTATCCAGATCAATCGTCAGGAGGGGCTACCCTGGGGAAGCGTTATTTAATGTAACCTGAAAGATGAGAAGGAATTTGCCTGCAAAGAAGAGGGGAGAGTATCCCAAGTAAAGAGAGTCATTGTGCATGTAGGCCCACGGCAGAGAATAACTGAGCTGGTTCCAGAAATCAAGAGTCAAGAGAGGCTGAACAGGTCCTGCAAAGAGGTACAGGCAACAGACATCAGAACCCACTCTGGTTCTTCTGTCAATTGCACTTGAATACATGCCATAAAGTGTAATGAGTCCTCAACACCAAATATGGGCTTTTGGGCTCTTTGTTATAAATTTAAACATTGGTACATGCATCCATAAAGTCTTGTCCTGAGAATAGAAAAACCTCCTTTTGGAATTCAATCTTAATTTTGGTAAGGGTATGCTTCATGACTCTTATTCTCTGTGTAACTTTTCAGACCCTTTCCAATTCCTAAAAGATCTTGCTATTCCTGGTCCCTCTAAATATTTTACACAATCATCTGACTGATGTTGGTGAAATGAGTGAAAGTGTGGCAGCCACCAAGTTAGCTCTTAGGATAAGAAACATGGGAGGAAAGACCGCAACACCAAGTTTATATGTGGATGAAGGTTTACACCTGGAAGCATCTTTAAATAAATTTCATTCTCTTCATGCCCACACAGTCATCAATTGAGTTCACTCATTCAATTACACACATTCCCTATTTCTGTCATCGAGGACTAACCATTTCAGTTTGATATGAGGCCTACCTCTCAATCATCCCATGGAACTGTAATCCAGTTCTTCAGCAGGCAGACACTTGACCTGGCTGTAATTGTCTCCTATGACCTTGGGCAAGGTTTTTTTACTTCCAAGTTCCAAAAATGCTTATTTGGTTAGTAGCAAATGTCCATCTTGCAATTATTTCAAAATTGATATTATTTAAGATTTTATCACATATTAAACTGATGGTTCAATTTGTAAATCAAAATAGATTGGCCCCTTTAAATCTATAGACTTTTTAAACTTGTGATTTTGAGAAAATTTCTGTGTTTATATACAGAATAAAGACAAGACTAAAAAGGCTTCAAGACATTACTCCAGACAAAACAAAGCTCGTTTTTAATAATCTATGGAAAGTCATCTCTTTTCTTTTCAAATAAGGTGGAGAGAAAGGTATTCTTTGAGAAGAAAAATGCTTAATCCAAGAATATTGTGAATATGCTACACAATTTAAAATTTAATACTGCAACTGGATTCCTTGCTAATCCTTTTGAGCATTTTTACTGTGAATATGCAGGTTCGGAAGCCCATCCAAAATCCTAATAAATAAATAATGGTTGAGCACAGTTCATAGAATTCCTAGTTATAAGCATAGGTTAAAATAAGGATGATTTTTAATATACTGCCTTGCCAGTTTGTAGCAGGATGCTAATATTATTACTACTTATTTTGAATGTGCATGCTTAGTAAGAGTCAAATAATCCCAGTCCCTAGATATGGGGTTATGGCTACAAAGTTCCAGGAACCAGTACCCAAGAGAAGTGGAAATGTTTTCTGGGTTAGTGACCATTTTCCAACATGATTCTAATTTGTTATACCTTTCTCTGTCCATTCCTACAATCTCCATTGTAATACATGCCAGGTTCTGTTGAGAAGCCAATAAACTGCAGTATGCAGGGATGTTGGTGGATGCTCTCCCAACACCAACAAACACACACACACATACACACACACACACCATAGCTACACTGCAGACTCCTTTGTGTCTTTATGAAAGATTTGAATAGGCAATCAGCTGCTAGTGGATGGGAATTTTCCAACTAACACAATAGCCTTTTGTCAATCTGTATTGCTTTTACTTCCTTATAGCTTTTAATATAACTAACCATTTCCTCCTTGAAACTTTCTTCTCCTCAGGCTTCTATAATAGCACCTTACTGCAGCTCTCCTTCTATGTCTAAGAACATTCCCCCAAGCCCATCCCTTGTGTATTCCCATCTCTGTGGTTCAACTTGAGAATCCATTCTATGTGTCTTCCCATGATTTACATATTAACAAATTAATCAAACTCCCTCCTCTTCGAAAATGCCTAAAGCCATTCCATGTTGATTTGACCTTCCACTCACTGCACTGTATTTGTAACAATTTTGGACAATAAGCAAATATTGCTCTGTGACATCTCCTGTAATGTTACTTTATATTTTGGTTTACTCTTATACTCTTCTGAATAAAAAGAGCTAACAATTTGATAATGGTCTTAAGGTCCTCACCAGTTTTGGAAAACCATAGTAGCAAATCAACAGAAGTTGCATGTTTTGAGTATTTGAGATTAAGCCTAAGGAACTTTATTCAATGCGATGCATCATTTTTCCCACTAAGACAGGTTTTTAAATTTTTTTGTTTGTTTTTCACATATTTTGTCTTTCCTCCAAAGTATCTAGAAGTCATAGAAATGCCTGATAAATTATTGTAATGACTGAATGATTAATCAATTAATAAATTTGAAATTAATGGCTACCTTAAGATTAAAACAATAATAGGCTGACTTTTTGCATTTCACCCCAAAATTGGGACTACTACATTTAGAAATTAGATACATTCCCTTCTTCTTACAATATACTCATTACTCTGCCCAAGAAACAAACTTCTTGTTTCAGGGAGATAAGCAGATATAACATACTTAATAATGCCTCCTACTTTCATGGAAGTCACAATGTCAACCTTGGAGAGATAAGGGAACCCAACTCCAAAGGCTTATATGAACACTTATAAAACTCACCATTGTAGTCATGAAGCAGAATGTTATGAAACAGATAGGTAGGAAAAAATAGGTCATGCACATCATTTTGAGAATAGATGGTGATAGTGTCAAAAATAGAACTAAAGAGCACTTCTATAGAAATTAGCCATGGATACTCTGTTTACATAAATTATCTGTTATGAAAACAAGGCTTTTAAGAACCTTTAAAAATGTCCCATTAAAAGACCACCATATACCAGTGGCAGAAAGAGTTCAAATAGCATCAAGAGGCTACTCTGGAGGTTGCTCTTACACAAGCTTCAGTTAGAACTTGCTGCCTATCATAACCTGCCAAACTCCAACCAGGACCATTCCAGCCAATCCTAAAGAACACCTAGGGCAATATATAAGATTCCACAAGGGTTCCATGCACTAGAATAACTTTCCAGAAACCTACAACCTCCAGGTGGGTCCCTGGTCCAGGTAAGTCCTGAAACCTATCTCAGCCTCTCCAGAACATCAGATAGTTCCATCTCCCTACCCCATATTAGTGACAGACCCTTCCAATATCAAAAATTTAAAATTGCCATAGCCCAAACACCCCTAAAGAGAGGGATGGAAAGATCAAAGGTGATGGTGGAGTTATACAGAGAAGATAGGATTTAACAAGTGAATATGATTGCTGAATCATTAAGTTGATATTTCTTTTCAGTCTCCAGTATCTTAGAGCAACTAGAAGTAAAGACTTAAAATTGTGGAATTGTAACCTATAACAAACTCTGAAATATGTTCTACAACTATTTGTGGTGCTGTACTTAAAATTTATTGCTTTTTCTGTATATATGTTATTTTTCACAAAAAAGAAAAAAAGTAAATTGTGATGATAGAAAAATATTTCTTCCTTCTAGCCTGCTATATTCTGGAGCAGCCAGAAGGAAAAATCTGAGAGGATAGCATGGTAGCCCATAACAAACTCTAGGATCTGCCCTATAGCTACTTGTTGATGAGTGCTTTGAAAACTGTGGCTTTTTTCTTTCTTTGCTTTGCATATGTGTTATGTTATACAATTAAAAAGTTAAAAAAAAAAAAAAGCCCACCATAGTGTGTCCATAGAGACAGAAAGTAAATTGGTGGTTTAGGGCCAGGGGACTAAACCTGCTTAATGGATATGGGATTTATTTGGGGGTGATAAAAATATTTTAGAACCAAATCAAAGTTGCTCAACATTGTGGAATGCACTGAATGCCACTGAATTTTTCACTTTAAAATGGTTAATTTTATGTTATGTGAATTTCACCTGAATTTAAAAATATCCACCACACAATAGGTGAACTTCTTAAAAAATATATTGCACAGAATTATAGTTTTCCAACATAGTCCTCAAAAAGGGCTTCTGAAATCAAATTTATTTTGAAGCAGTACACATGCATCTTCTTCTTGGATATACTTACTCTGCTTTAGTATATTAAAGGCTCTGAGTGGCCCTGCAGTAAATGTATGTCATCATACAGATACCGTCACACAGAAAACATTTGGAAAATGCTACTCTAGACCTTTCCAAGAAAAGAAAAAAAACAATCCATTCTTATTTTCAGATCTCAGAATGAAGGGTTTTACCCAGCAAACTTCTTTCAATACGGGTTGAAAAAAAATTATCCTCCAGCAGAAATAACATGATTTCCAATAAGGTCCTTTGATAATGCTCAAGACAACAATAGGTGATCTTAATAAACCCAATTCTAAATGAATGATGAGATGTTAGAGTCAGAAAGAAATAATATGCTCTTGAATACCACTTGGTTTGTAGGCAGGAGTGCTTGCTACAAGAGGAAAACTTATTATCCCAGCCATGTATAGATCAGTTAGCCATAGAGTTTGAGACTTTATTCATTTGTAAAAACTACATTTTATGTATACTTCAGTAAGTATTACACACTATGTGGGCACATATAAAATAGCTGACATTTTAATAGCAAATATAAAATGTCCAATACAATGGCACTTTAATAAGATGAAATAGCTCAAGGTTATCTCTTCATTGAAAGGAAATGCATCCTTATTAACCTTCACTGTAAGGCTGTTTCTTAGATTCTAAAGTGTTGCCTTAACAACAATTAACACCCATAAGAATAGCTGTGTGATAGAATTGACTGTTTTATAATTGAAATCATTTACTCTCAACCAGGAACGAGATAAAATGGGTGTGGAGCAGAGGAAGGAGCACTCCCTTCTCCCAGAAAGATAAATCTGAATCCCATAGAAGAATATTTATTTGAAAATGAATTCTCAATATTGTAATTACAAATTTGATTTTAGTCACAATAATTAGTTAACTTTGAAGATATGAATCACAATTAAGAGGGTATGAGATTTTAATTCTTCAAATGGTTCATGATTTAGGAAAGGTGGAGAAGTGTGTACAGAAGTGTGTTGTCTAGAGACAGATTAAACACAGACAGGAGGCTATCTATTTCCTCACCACCCAAACCATGCGTTCCATTTCCTGAATGCCCATGCCCCAAATGTCCCATCAATCTGGGCTTTCCCAATCAGAGTGTAAGTGGGTGGGGTGTGACAGTTCCAGGAAGCAGGATTCCAGGAGCCCATGCTCTGATTCAGGCTTTCGCTGGAGGAGCATCTGACTCTTTACTCCCCGAACTCCTGGGTTTGGCATCTAAAACCACTTGTCCTGCTCTTCTGACTTTCCTCAAACTTATAGCACCAGGAGCAAACAAATTATTAATGCCTACCAGTGCTGTGTTTTAAGAGCATCTCTAGCAGTATCTATCTCACACACACATGCATGCACACACACTGGCCCTGTTGGTCATGTTTGTATTAGCTGACTCTGCCCTCCTGGCCACTGCTAACTGGGTCAGTGCTACATAATTGATCCACCTGGACAAATCAGTGTCTTTCTCCAAGAAATTTAGAACTGAGGTTCAGAGGTACTGGCCAGTTTACTGGATGCTTAGACTAAGAAAAGGTTGGGCTGGGAACATCCTGCTTGACCATGAGAACATACAGAAGTAGAGAAAGTCAATTTTTCAGTTTGCCAGGCTGCCATGATGAATACTACACAAAGATTTGGCTTAAACAGCAGGAATTTATTGGCTCAATGTTTCAGAGGCCAGAAGCCTTAATCAAGACATTAGTAAGAAGACTTCTATGCGAAGTCAACTAAATTCAGCTGATGGCTAAGCTGGGATCCCATAGTCTTGAAATTCCTCCTATGGTGTTTTGGCATTCTTTGGTTTCTTTGGCTTTCCTGTAGCATGGCCATGTTCTCTCCTTTCTTTTCTGGGTTCCTACTGACTTCTGGCTTCTGGTTCCTCCCCATGGGTCTCTCTTACAAGGTTTCTAGTAATACAGATTAAGACCTACCCTGCTACAGTTGGCCACAATTTACTTAACAATAGCATCTTCAAAAGGTTCTACTGACAGTTGGTCACACACACACAAGGATGCAGATTAAGAATATATCTAAATTTGAAAATATAATCCAATCTACCACAGTCATCTTACAGATATAGTGAGAAGAATAAATCAGATACACAGAATACAGCAAGTTCAAGAGATCATGTGGTTCTGGAGGGGCAGAGAAGCTCTGCTGTGCCTTCTGATGGTTTTTTTTGGGGGGGGTCCTGGTAAAGAGTCCTCCTGGATTCCACTTTCATTTTCTTCATTTACAGGTTTCTGAGACACTTCTGTATGGTTATGATAAATCCTCCTCAAAAATTTTTGTTTCAAGTTAAGATAGCTCATGAAATTTTCTGTTACTTGCAACCAAAGGACCTGTCACTGAGATATATGTACATATATGTTTCATCAGAGAGTTCCACATGGACTCCTGAGAATGTATCACACATTCAGTGAGTTTGATAAATTATTTCAGGGCTGGCTTCATGGATGGACTACCTGTACAGTCTCACAGGACCCCATACTGAGAAGGGTACCATTCTTTGGGTTTAATGCTCTGATCCTGTTGCCTTGAAATTCTTTATCATTGTGTCTTTGAACTCATGTTTGGTAAGTGAAGTCTGATGGGACAATGGAACATGTGCATGAGGAAAGGCGATAATGTGCAATATACATATCCGCCACCATTTCTTGCTGCCCCATTCACATATAGCATCTGTGATGTCCCATGAATACAGAATTTCAGTGAATCCCAAATGTGTGGGAGTTCAACAAGACTCAAAATGAGTACAAGACTAATGTACTATGGAAACTGAGAGCTGCCATAGAGTGTTGGTAGACTGTACATGTACCAAGAAGTGAAATTAAACTGAGTTAATTTTGTGCAGCAATTCCACTCTTCTGGTAAGAACAAGGTGCATATATGATGTGAAAGTGGTAAAATATGAATTGTGTAATTTTGGTGATTTCACATACAAGTTAAATACTCTTATATGGGAATTTAAAACTGTCATTGCACAATATAAACAGTGAAATTCAACTAATAATTTAAAATGTTAATTTTTCTTTATTTAGAATGATGTTAAATAGAAAATTAAAAAGGATTATGACAAGTCAAGAGAGGGACTGTGGAAGAAAGGAAAGAGCTTTATATTTTTGTACCTCAAATACCATTTTTCTCCCTGCTTTGTGAACAAAGGGCTCTGCATTTTCATTTTGCACTGGGGCCTACACATTGTATAGCATTTGCTGATGTAACAATTAAAGTTCCCCAACAAGCAGACACCAAGATGGTATTAGACATATATGAGACTTATTGGAAGGACCATCTGTAAAAGACAAAGCAAGAGGCCAGAAGTGGCAGAAGCTTCAGGCCATGACACAGTTCTAATACCTATGAAAAGAGAGAGATCAGGAAGGCTTGGTTAGGAACAGCTTCAGTACAACAGGGTTCTAGGAACATTGTGGCCAGATTGATGAAGAGTCCTCAAGCAAAGGTTGCCTGTTGAAGTAGTTCTGTATTATGATGCAATGAGCAGGTTCTAATATCTCCTTCCATGTTCAGTCTCGGGGAAGCATGACCTTGGCATGACTACTGTTGTAGATCCAAAAGAGCAGCAACTGGAGATTGTCAGTCAATGATGCTCCCTGAAGCAGGTTCTCTGGAGGAAGACCTGCACAGTATATTTCCAAAGCAACTTGAGATTATGACAGTTTCAATTATCTATTGCTGGCTAACAAACCACCCCGAAACTTAGCAGCTCAAAACAACAACAATCTATCAATTTTCATGATGCTGTGAGCTGACTGGGTGGTTTTTCTGTTCTACATGAAGTCAACTACATTCATCTAATGGCTGAGCTGGAATTATTGACTGGTGTATTAGTTTTCTATCACTGCCATAAAAAATTATCAGAAACTTGGTGGCTTAAAATGATGTAAATTTATTATCTTACAGCCCCGTAGGTCATAGGTCCTACAAGTCTCACTGATCTAAAATCAGCATTTTGGCAGGGTTTGGTCCTTTCTGGAGGCTCTAGGGGAGCATCTGTGTCCATTTTTTTTCCAGCTTCTAGAAGCTGCCCACATTCTTTGGCTCATGGCCCCTTTCTATCTTCAGAGCCAACAATGGCCAGTTAAGTCTCTGTGGTTTAGACAAACTCTCCCTCATCTCTTGTGCTTATAAGTACCCTTAAGATTACACTGAGTCCACCCAGATAACACAGGCTCTTATCTCCATCTCAACATCAGTTTATTAGCAACCTTAATTCCCCTTTGCCATGTGACATAATATATTGACAGATTCCAGGGATAATGGCATTGACATATTTTGGGACCATTTTTCTACCTCCCAAATCCAGAGTGCCTTGGTCTTCCTCCATGTAGCTGCTCCAAATGGATAGCTTCAGCATCCTCACAGCATAGTGGTTTCAGAATAGTGAGACTTTTTGTATGATGGTTGGCTTCTATGAGTGAGCATTCAAACAGGCAAGCCTCAAAAAACAAACGTTTATCAAGCCTCTGCTTCAATGGAGCTTGATGGTGTCCCACTGACCAAAGCAAGCCATGATGAAACCCAGGGTCAATGGGAAAAGTGACTACACAAGGGCAAGAACAAGAGAGGTATGCTTTACTTAGGGCTGCTATCATGACAGTTACCATAATGACAATCAGAATGTTCTTTCCAATAAGCTTTATGCATCATCTTCAAATCTTCAAAATTACAAAAAAGAGGAGGAGCAAATAAATACAAAATATTTGCTAATTCAAGAAATGATTGTTCATTTGAAATGCAAAGAAAATATACCTAATCTAATACCACCTACTTGTACACATAACACATATTCCCTGAGCACCTTCTGTGCTGCAGGTCTTCCTGGATGCTGAGGATATAAGCTGTTGACCAGCCACTGAGGGCTTAAGTAAGAAGGATTCTGGGTAATCTATAAAGAGCATTAACTATATCCTCACAGGCACTTGCTAAGTGCTAGAAAGAACAATCAATCCTGGATACAATTTTTTAAGATTTTTAGAGAACAATAAGGGCTTGTTTTAGATTTCTAAGGTTGCTGTAACAAGATACCACAAACAAGGTGGCTAAAGAAACAGAAATGTATTGTCTCACAGTTTTGGAGGCCAGAAGTTTGAAATCAAGGTGTCAGAAGGGCCATGCTCCCTTTGAAACCTGTAGGGGAGAATCCTTCCTTGCCTCTTCCTTGCTTCTGGTGATTTGTCAGCAATCCTTACATTCCTTAGCTCATGACTGCGGCACTTCAATCTCTGTTTCAGTCATCATGTGATATTCTGTGTCCGTCTGTACATCTGCTCTCTTTCTTATAAAGACATAAGTCATATTAGATTAAAGACCCACCATGTCTGGTATGACCTAGTTTTAACTTAACTAAGTCTATTTGCAGTAACTTTATTCCAAATAAGGTCACAGTCACAGTTATCAGGGGTTAGGACATTAAAATATCCTTTTGGGGGGCACAGTTCAATCCCATAACAGGGGTCGTGCATATTACTTTGTTTATATATGTATAGCAAGGAGGTGGGAATAGCATCACACTCTGGATGGGAGATCTCTGACTGATTCTAGTCATCCATTGATGGTTCTTGACTGAATCAATGCTGGTGATGATGCCAAATGGTCTTTTCTATTTCTGTCATTTCTTCTAATTCTGTTTGTGACTTTTCTAGTCCATTGTTTGTGACCTTCTTCTGAATTTATTTATATATTTATATTATCATAGATGCATGCATTCTTGATTTACTTACTAACATTGTTTACTTTAAGCTCAAATGATCTCATATTAGCTGATGGCAGTCCCTTCAAGCTAGCTTTTATGTCCTGTTGGCATGCCTCTATCATCTTTTGAGTACTTTCTTGGTTTTTGCATAATGAGATTTCCAGGCTCATCTTGTACTTTTCCTGTCCCACTCCTGGAATAGTCCATTTCTCCAAGGAATTCATGTTTCTTCTTGTGGAACTTAGAAATCAAATCTAAGAATTGGTTGTGCTCAATTGCTAATAAGGTCTCGCTGCTTCTAGGTCCTCTCAGTGAAAGAGGTAGGGAACAGATGTGTATATACATACATACACACATACATAAATGAATACAGAATGAAATTTCTAGGAGGTTGGATAATGCACAGAAGGAAAAAAAGGGAAAAATGACTTTGGTAGGCACAATAAATGGCCCTCCTAAGATGCCCATGTCCTAATCCACAGAACTGTGAATATACTAGATCATATGGCAATGGGAAATTTTTTTTTATTTTTTATTTATTTTTTTTAATTTGCATATGGGCAGGAGGCACCAGGGATCGAACTCCAGACCTCCAGCACTGCAGGTCGGAGCTCTGCCTGCTGAGCCACGGCAGCCGCCCGGCAATGGGAAATTAATGTTGCAGATGTAATTAGTCAGCTGACCTTAAGAGAGAGAGACCATTTTGGATAATCTGGGTGGACCCAATGTAATTCTAAGGGCTTTAAAAAGTAGAAGAAGGAGGCAGAAAAAAGAGAATGAAAGAAATCATAGCATGAGATGGGCTTGGCTCAATATTGCTGGCTTTGAAGATAGAGAAAGGGTCCCATGAGCAAAGGAAAGCAGTCTCTAGATGCTGGAAAGGCAAGGAAATGGGTTCTTCCCTAGAACCTCCAGAGGGAACTCAGTCTTGCCAAAATCTTAATATTAGTCAGGCAAACCCATGTCAGAATTCTAACCTACACAACTGTTAAGATAATAATTGTGAGTTGTTTTAAGCCGGGATTTGTGGTAATTTGTTACAACAGCCATAGAAAACATACAATGACAAAACCCTATTGTCAAGTAAGAGCCTATAAAAGCCCAAGTTACCTTTGGGCAAAGCAGAGAGAAACACAATTATTTATGACTTGAAAGATCTCCCACTAAACTTATCTGACAAAATATTCAGTATTGTTTAAGGCATGGTAACTGAGGCCCACAATAAAGTGGATTCAACAAGAGACTATTTTATTTCTCTCTCATATAAAATCCAAATTCATACGGGGCCCTCTCTGAGAAGCTATCATGTGCCCAGTCTCCCTCTATTTTGTTGCCTCACCATTCCAAGGGTATTGCCTTCATGCTGGTGCCACATACAGCTCACTACCATATCCTCATTCCAGTTAGTGGAAAGGAGGAAAGGTGACAGGTACAACTCTTCCCTTTAAAAATGTGCACACATCACACCAACTCACATCTCATTGGCTAGAGCAGTCATATTGCCACACTTCTAAGCAAGTGAACCTGGGTAGCCATGTGCCAGCCTAAAAATTCTGTTAGAATGGAAGAAAAGGGAAGCAAGTATAGGGTGATAACTAGCCATCTCTTCCATACTGTGGAACTGATACTCCTCATTTATGTTTATTCATGGTTTATTTCATGTTTGTAAAATTATATTGTTTCTTATCTTGTGTAACTCTTTTGAAAGAGAACTTTAAGGTTAGGACTATTCCTATTTTACATGTTCACTCATAATCAAAGAGAGAGAAAGGAATGAATTAGCAGCTCATAAGAATCATCATATCTGCTGGTTTCCATATCTCATTTGAATTGTCCTCTGGTCATTCAAGCTCACTTCTGGGTAGAGTCTTTGAATCTCCAGGTTTTACTCCTTATCCCAAGCTCCTCCGAAGTCTCTGCTTCCAACTTTCTAGCTTCATATGCACCTTCTGTCATGTGACCTCAACTTTTGATATATCTTCCTCAGTTCCCTTACTGGCAGCAATTTGTCTGGAACATAACTAAAACAGAAACATCTCCCTAATCCTTACTTTCATCACCCTTGTGTTGCTTGTCTATTTTCTGCTGTTACAAATTATCACAAATTTAGTATTTAAAAAAACACAAGTTTGTTATCTTATAGGTATGTAGGTTAGAAGACTGACATGGGATTCATACATCTAAAATCAAGGTGTGGGCCAACCTCATTTTTTTCTGGAGGTTCTAGGAAAGAATTCATTTCTATGCCTTTTCCAGCTTCTAGAGGCCATCTACATTCCTTGGCTCATGGCTCCCTTTCTCCATCTTTAAAGCCAGCAACAACTGGTAAAATCCTTCTCATATTGCATCACTCTTACCTCTTCTGTAATCCCATCTCCTTCTGACTCACTTCTTCTGCCTTCCTCTTACACTTTCAAGGGCTCTTGTGATTGTATTGGGCCTACCAGATAATCCACGGTATTACCCTTATTTTAAGGTCAGCTAATTAGCAACCTTAATTCCTTCAGCAACTTTAATTCTCTTTTGTCATGTAACATAATATAGCCACAGCTTCCAGGGATTAAGACATTTACCTCTCTGGTAGAGGGTGGGTGTGGATAGGCATTATTCTACCTACTACAACTTCCATTTTTATTTTCCTTCCCTTGTGGTCAGGAAAACAAATAAAAGTCTCTTTTCCTCATCCTCCCAGGCTTCACTTCGTCTCTACTCCCAAGTAAGAACATTATTCAGATCAAGGATTAGTACTTGAGAAATAAGTTTTCTACCAATTATCATCTTATACTATACATAATAACTTGCTTGTTTTAAGTTATTCTACAAATGAATGTCATTCTTCAGTGCTCTAAAAAAGACAGAAAAATGAGATGATCTCAAACCAATACTTTTAGGCTGCCCCGTACTTGATTGTAATGTTCTGGTCAATTTGGATTTTTAGTATTCTGTAAAGTTTTGTAACAACTCTTAAAAAATGGAAATCAACCTCACTCAGAATAATTTGTCAAGCCTGTGAAAGATGTATTAATTTCATTGATGATGTTGAAAGTTATGACTGCACCCTCAAAGTTGTTCCCAAACAGAGGAATTAATGAGGAGTGTGGGGCTATCTTTTGAAGTGTTTTTATATTTTAAAGAATCAGCAAAACTTCAAAAGTATTATCAAGTCCTGAAGCATTGGGCTTTGGTAGCAAGAACATGGGAAGAGGAGTAGAAGGCCTGAATTCCCACCCAGCTTTTATCACCAACTTGTAGGCACTGTCCATGATTCATTCTAGTTTTATCATATTCAGGACAAGGAGGAAGACACTTGGCGCCAACCACCTGCATACTAATCAAGGTCTGGAAGCAATAATTGCTCCTCCTAGAGTTGATAGTACATTATGAGAGAATGGTCTCATGATTATAACTCTGTAATAGTTTACATCTGATGGGACTGAGCAATGGAATGAGTTGGCCTGGATGCTTTCCAAGGCCCATTAAACTGTGCCCATGTTGGGTTCAGTGACATAGTCTTTACTCAGCTGACAGCCACCACTCTGCCCTTGTATGGCCCCAACTACCACTGTACTGGAGGCCCTTGCACTAGGCACCCTGTCCTCTGTGTGGCCTGGGCTGTGTCTTTGAACTGCACTTCCCTCTTCCTTCCTAAAAGATTAATAACACTGACATTATTCTTGCCATTCTTTGAAGTGAGCTAAGCAAATGAGTGTGAGTGTGTATATTTGCAAGTGTTTCTTTTCCCAAGAACAACACAATGGCATTTATGATCAATCAATCTTATTAGACAAATATAGTCCATGCTCTGGTTTATTTTCTTGGTTAGAAAATTATAAGCCAGTGTATTGCTTGTTTACATTTTACTTTGCATGCTTTAATAATTTAACATGGAATTTATGAATGAGGAATCCAAAAATGAGATTCAGGAATAAAAACCACAGCTACAATATTGTATGTATGTGTATCTTTCTGATAAAAGAGCTTATAACTCCCATCAGATTTTCATCAGAATACATGACCTAAAATGGATAAGAACAACTAGTGAACAATAGTGTAGAATAATGTTCCTTTGCTAGAGAGTCAGCATCAATTATAGCTGTTCTTTTATGGAGGCAGCTTAGAGAACCAAAGGAATTGCAGATCTAATAGCAGTAACAAGTTAAAACATTTTATATCAAGCATGTTGTAGTAAAAGTTCTCTTAACCAATGACTCCTTAACAGACTTACTAGATTAACCATTGGTCTCCAGTTCATCTGTAAAATGTGTTTTTCAATGCCTCTAGCCTTGAGTCTGGCACTTTCTCACACTTCTTATCCCACCCATCAAGTTCATACTTACCAAGGGTCAGTGACAGTTATTGCCCATTCTGTTCATGCCAGAGTATTATATCTATGTAATTTGGTTAAAAATTTCAAAAACTGATTAAATATGAGTATGAAAACAAAGTTGAAAGTTTGAATTCTTTGCAGATTTCTCATTAAACAAAGTTAATTTTTATATAAAAAAGAAGATAGGTATGGGCAAGACATCTATAGACATTTAAGGAAAATATGAAAAACATTCTGTACTCTGTGTCACATATTTCTTCACTTTAAAGAAACAACTGGATATTATAGAATATGTATCGAGTATGGTTTCTGTGAGCAAAGCCTTGACCTTTAATCAAAGGATTGGGGAATTGATGAAAATTTATGTTTTTAGTTAGAATATAAGTTTCAGAAATATATGAATCATTTTTATGATTCCCAGCTTGAACCAACTTTTTCTATTAGCCAAACAACCATCAATTCCCATTTAGTTAATTTAGAGCAACTCTACTGTATTGGGATCCCAATAATAGAAAAAATGGGTTCCAGAAAACTATGTATTTAAAAGATGTTACTGTTAGTGTACTTTTACTGATCCAGAGAAAGAAAGTAAGTGGATATTTTCAACTCTACAGATGATTTCATACTCAGGATCAATATGCATTTTATATAAAATTTTGACTTTTTGTCAGTTTAAATCTTTCAGAAAGCAAATGCTAAAGTGAGAAGAGACGTTGTACTAGTTAGAGTTCTATAGAGAAACAAAATCAACAAGGAACACTTGTAAATATAAAATTTATAAAAGTGTCTCATGTGACCGTGGGAATGCAGAGTCCAAAATCCTCAGAGCAGGCTGTGAAGCCACAATTCTGATGGAGGGTCTGGACGAACTCCACAGGAGAGGCTCGTCGGCCAAGACAGGAAGAGCCTGTCTCTTCTGAATCCTCCATAAAAGGCTTCCAGTGATCAGATTAAGCATTACTCATTGCAGAAGACACTCCCCTTTGGCTGATTACAAATGTAATCAGCTGTGGATGTAGCTGACGTGATCATGATTTAATTCTATGAAATGCCCTCATTGCAACAGACAGGCCAGCACTTGCCCAACCAGACAAACAGGTACCACCACTTGGCCAAGTTGACAGATGAACCTAACCATGACAGTCCACCCCTTGTCAACTTGGCAGCTATACATACCACCTTAAACCATACCAAGTTTCTAAGTAAATAAATAATAAAACACACATTTTTTCTTTCACCTAACAATACTCAACTGCCCTGAATATAACTGGAAATACTTTAAATCTCTCCAGAATAGGGTGCAAATCCTTGGGTAATATTCATTCTTAACTTGATATCTTACAACTTAAATGCTATAACATGAACAAAACAGCATTACAATCCTCATTTCTGTAACTGATCACATGGTCAAAGTTCATATTTATCACTACCTTCTTCCACTACCCATACCATGTTCCCTTTACCCTCAGCAAGCACTTCAGCTGGCCATGGTTCTTTGCCTGGTGGGGTGACCCAAACCTTCATTCCTGAAGTTTCAGAGCCATTGGTAGTCCTGCCTGGATTGGGTTGTTGCAGTTTTCCATTGATTTTAATCACAGGGCATGGTAGTACTAAAAGATGCCCTAGGGGATTTCCTATATTCCAAGAAAACTCTTTTTTACTCCCATTATGTAGTTGCAGTCCCACTTCCCCCCAATAGTCAGGGTCAATCACCCCAGACAATAATGTAATCTCCTTCTTGAGTTGTTGATCCAGTGGCATAAATAGCCCAAAGTGACCAGGTGGCAGTCTTAACTTACAGTTCAATGGAATCATGGTTGTTTCTCCTGGAGGAAGTACTCCCTATTTTTGGAACTAAAACCTGTAGACCAGCACAGCTCAGTGTCACAGGGACAGAAAGCAAAATTTTTCCTAGTGGATCACTAGGGGAAATAGTGAGTGGTACCATTCCCATTCCCACCCCTTGGTTCCTGGACCCATGGATCCTGGCTATGGGAAAACAGCACCATACAGTGGATGCTGATTGAGAGCATGTATAGCTTACTGGAGAACATTACCCCAGCCTTTCAAGGCATTGCCACCTAGTTAACACTGTAATTCAGTGTTCAAAAGGTCATTCCACCGTTCTATCAATCCCGCAGCTTCTGGATGATGGGGAACATGGTAAGACCAGAGAATTCCATGATCATGTGCCCATTGCTGCACTTCATTTGCTGTGAAGTGTGTTCCCTTATCAGAAGTAATGTTGTGTGGAATACCATAACGATGGATAAGGCATTCTGTAAGCCTACAGATGGTAGTTTTGGCAGAAGCATTGCGTGCAGGGAAAGCAAACACATATCCAGAGTATGTGTCTATTCCAGTTAGGACAAATTGCTGCCCCTTCCAATGTAATCAACCTGCCACCATGTAGCTGGCTGGTCACCTCGGGGAATGGTGCCATATCAGGGGCTGAGTGTGGGTCTCTGCTGCTGGCAGATTGGGCACTCAGCAGTGGCTGTAGCCAGGTCAGCCTTGGTGAGTGGAAGTCCATGTCATTGAGCCCATGCATAACCTCCATCCCTACCACCATGATCACTTTGTTCATGAGCCCATTGGGCAATGACAGGAGTTGCTAGGGGAAGAGGCTGACTGGTATCCACAGAATGGGTCATCTTATCCACTTGATTATTAAACCTTCCTCTGCTGAAGTTACCTTCTGGTGCACATTCACATGGGATACAAATATGTTCATGTTTTTAGCCCACTCAGAAAGGTTTATGCACATACTTCTTCTCCAGACTGCTTTGACACCAATTTTCCAATTATGGTCTTTCCAAGTCCCTGACCATCCAGCCAAACCATTAGCAACAGCCCATGAGTCAGTATATGAACACACCTCTGGTCAGTTTTCCTTCCAAGAAAAATGAGCAACCAGGTGCACTGCTCAAAGTTCTGCCCATTGGGAGGATTTCCCCTCACCACTGTCCTTCAAGGACACCCCAGAAAGGGCTTGTAGTGCTGCAGCTGTCTACTTTTGGGTGGTACCTGTGTATCATGCTGAACCATCTATAAACCAGGCCCGAGTTTTCTCTTCCTCAGTCAATTCACTGTAAGGAATGCCCCAAGAGGCCATAGCTCTGGTCTGTGAAAGAGAAGGTGATGTGGCAGGAATGGAGATCATGGGCATTTGGGCCACTTTTTCATGTAACTTACTTGTGCCTTCAGGACCTGCTCTGGCCCAATCTCATATATACCATTTCCATTTTACAATAGAGTGCCGCTGCACATGCCCAACTTTATGGCTTGGTGGGTCAGGCAACACCCAGCTCATGATAGGCGACTCGGGTCTCATGGTAACTTGGTGGCCCACAGTTAAGTGTTCAGTCTCTACTAAGGCCCAGTAGCAGGCCAAAAACTGTTTCTCAAAAGGAGAGTAGTTATCTGCAGCAGATGGTAAGGCTTTGCTTCAAAATCCTTAGGGTCTGTGTTGTGATTCTCCTATAGGGTCCTGCCGAAGACTCCAGACAGCATCTCTATTTGACACAGACACTTCCAGCACCATTGGATCTACTGGATTATATGGCCCAAGTGGCAGAGCAGCTTTTACAGCAGCCTGGACCTGTCACAGAGCCTCCTCTTGTTTAGGTCCCCACTCAAAATTAGCAGCTTTTCTGGTCATTCGATAAGTGGGCCAGAGTAGCACACCCAAATGAGGAATACATTGTCACCAAAATCCAAAAAGACCAACTAGGCGTTGTGCCTCTTTTTGGTCATAGGAGGGTCCAGATACAGCACTTATCCTTCACCTTAGAAGGGATATCTTGACATGCCCCACACCACTGGACAGTAGAAATTTCACTGAGGTGGAAGGGCCCTGTATTTTTGTTGGATTTATCTCCCATACTCTGACATGCACATACCTTACAAGTAAGTCTAGAGTAGTTGCTACTTCTTGCTCACTAGGTCCAATAAACATAATATCATCAATATAATGGACGAGTGTGATGTTTTGTGGGAGGAAGAAACAAGGTCCCTGCAGACAAGATTATGACATAAGGCTGGAGAGTTGATATATCCCTGAAGTAAGACAGTGAAAGTATATTGTTGACCTTACCAGCTGAAAGTAAACTGTTTCTGGTGGTCCTTACTAATAGCTATTGAGAAAAAAAGCATTTGCCAGATCAATAGCTGCATACCAAGTACCAGGGGTGTATTGATTTGCTCAAGCAACGATACCACATCTGGAACAGCAGCTGCAATTGGAGTTACCACCTGGTTGAGCTTATGATAATCCACTGTCATCTTCCAAGACCCATCTGTTTTCTGCACTGGCCAAATAGGAGAGTTGAATGGGGATGTGGTGGGGATCACCACCCCTGCATCCTTCAAGTCCTTAAGAGTAGCAGTAATCTCTGCAATCCCCCCAGGAATCTGGTACTACTTCTGATTTACTATTTTGCTAAGTGGGGGCAGTTCTAGTGGCTTCCACTTGGCCTTTCTCACCATCATAGCCCTTACTGTACAAGTTAGAGAACCAATGTGGGGATTCTGCCAGTTGCTCAGTATGTCTATACCAATTATACATTCTGGAAATGGAGAAATAACTCCTCCAGGTGGCCTTATGGAGGCCCACTGGACCCACTGTGAGATGGACCTGAGCTAAAACTCCATTGATCATCTGGCCTCCATAAGTCACCACTCTGATTGGTGGACCAGAGTGACATTTTGGGTTCCATGGAATTAATGTCACTTCTGAACCAGTGTCTAATAATCCCCCAAATATCTTATCAATTCCTTTTTCCCAATGCACAGTTACCATGGTAAAAGGCCATCAGTCTCTTTGGGGAAGGCTTGGAGGAAGATTAACAGAATAAATTTGTGGCAGTGTAACAGGGTTCTCCCCCAAAGGGACCTGCCTTCCCTTCATTCAAGGGGCTCTGGGTATGTAAATTGTTTCAAGTCTGGAAATTAATTAAGGGGCTGCAACTCTGTGTTTTTGTAATTCAGGTTAGACTTCTGTTCACTTGAACTAGAATTCTTTTTTTTATGCAGCTGAAACAAGAATTTAGTAGACTGCCCATCTATTGCATTTCTAGGTACCCCATGATTTACTAACCAATGCCACAAATCTCTGAGTCATATAATTTTGATGCCGGCTTTGAGTTTGCTGTCTATTATAATAGCCATATCTACCCTGTCTTTGGTGATTAAGTGCTGCCACCTGACTTCTGCCAACTCAGGATCCTGTCATCCCCATTGTGTTTAAGGATTCCAGCTCAGTGATAGCAGTTCCCACAGTAATATCTGACCTACAGAGACATGCAACTATAGACCTCTTCAGGGATGATGGTGCTAGTCTCACAAATTTATTTCTCACTGTTCTGGTAAAATGTGCATCCTCTGGACATTCCTGGAGTGTAAGAGCAGACTTTGCATGATAAATCCACTCTAACATTCCAATCTCTCTAAGCCTCTGGATCCCCTCATCTACATTATACCAGGGCAGTTCTGGCATTTCTACCTCAGGTAATGTTGGCCACCTTTTGATCCATGTTTCAACCAACTATCCAAACAAACTGTTAATGCCTTTTCTAACCACTCGAGCTATAACACTGAATGCAGAATATCTGCTTAGTGGGCCCATAACAATAAATTCAGCCTGATCCAGCCTTATATTCCTCACACCATTATCCCACACGTTTAAAATCCATTGCCACACATATTCCCCTGATTCCTGTCTATATAAATTGGAAAACTCACATAACTCTTTTGGAGTATAACATACCTACTTATGTGTGATACTTTGTACCTCACCTTTAGGAGCCTGTTGAGACTTTAGTCTAGTTATAGGTCTGGAAGAAATGAGGTGTGGTGGGGGTGGGTCATGTAAAGAATTAGAAATATCTTCTAAGCCATTAGCTTCAGGGCCTTCATTTGCAGTTTCGTCTGGTGAAACAGGATTAATCACTCTAGGGCTAATCCCTTCAGGAGGAGGTTGGGTGGCCAACTCTTCAAGGAAGGCTGGAGATGGGGTAGCTATGTCCTCAGGACAGACTATTATAGGGTTATCTGGAGAATTCTCAGCATGACCTAGGGTTTCAACCTCATCCCTGACATCATTTTCAATCCATATGTTACCATCCCATTTTTCAGGATCCCACTTCTTTCCAATCAATGCCCTCACTTTAATGGCAGACACCATGCAAGATTGAGATTTCAGTTTAGGTTGTAAAGTTGGTACTCTAACAATAAGATTCTGAGTCTGATTTTCAGAGTTCTCAAGTCTACTGCTACAGGAAATAAGATTTTCCTTCAGGATACTCATAGGAGCGTCTACATCTGTCAGACAGTGCTTAAGCTTCTCGTTTGAAGTCTTAAGCCCATTCCTTTCACTCCTTAATGTAGCCAGTGTATCTAACAACAACCAACCAATATCTCTATAACTCTTATTTCTACAAAACTCTGTAAAGGTGTCAAAAACATTATCCCCCCAGAGCCTGCCTTCATGCAAGCAAAGCATTAGGAGAATCTAATGGTGATATTTTGACTATCTCTTTTCCCAACTCACTCCATGGATTGGGAGTGTCATTCTGATTATAAGAATCAGAGTCCTTAGTGTCTTTGAGTCTAGTCAGAGTAGAAAACTATTCACAAAAACCCATTTTTAAGATTCTGTTTCTTAAGAACCACTCCTGATACCAAGATGTATTGGTTAGGGTTCTCTAGAGAAACAGAATCAACAGGGAACATTCGCATATATAAAATTTATAGAAGTGTCTCATGTGACCGCGGGAATGCAGAGTCCAAAATCCACAGGGTAGGCTGTGAAGCTGATGATTCCAATGGAGGGTCTGGATGAACTCCACAGGAGAGACTCACCAGCAGAGATAGGAAGAGCCTGTCTCTTCTGAATCCTCCTTACAAGGCTTCCAGTGATCAGGTTAAGCTTTATTCATTGCAGAAGACACTCCCCTTTGGCTGATTACAAATGTAATCAGCTGTGGGTGTAGCTGACATGATCATGATTTAATTCTATGAAATGTCATCATTGCAACAGACACTCCAGCACTTGCCCAACCAGACAAACAGGTACCATCACTTGGCCAACTTGACACATGAACCTAACCATGACAGATGTGAATAAATTTTTTAATCTTTTTATTATATAATATACCATATATATATAAGTGAAGAAAGAAAAAAGCAATAGTTTTCAAAGCACTATTCAACAAGTAGTTACAGGACAGATCCCAGAGTTTGTCATGGGCTACCATACCATCGTCTCAGATTTTTCCTTCTAGATGCTCTAGAACATTGGAAGCTAGAGGGAATAAGTACTTTTTTATGATCACAATCGACTTTTCTTTTTTGTGAAAAATATCATATATACAAAAAAGCAATAAATTTCAAAGCACATTGTAACAAGTAGTTATCGAACAGATCTTAGCATTTGGTATGGGTTACAATTCCACAATTTTAGGTTTTTATTTCTAGCTGCTCTAAGGAGACCAAAACAAATATCAAGATAATGATTCAGCAATCATACTCCTTTGTTAAGCCCTACCTTCTCTGTATAACTCCACCATCACCTTTGATCTTTCTATCCCACTCTTTAGGGGTATTTGGGCTATGCCCATTCTAACTTCTTCATGTTGGAAGGGGCTGTCAATAACATGAGGTAGGGAGATGCACCTAGCTTATGTTCTGGAGAGGTTGGCTCCTCTAGGTTTTAGGCCTTATCTGGTCGAGGAACCCATCTGGAGATTGTAGGTTTCTAGAAAGTTACCCTAGTGCATGGAACTCTTATAGAATCTTATACATTGCCCTAGGTGCTCTTTAGGATTGGCTGGACTGGTTTTGGTTGGGGGTTGGCAAGTTATGGTAGATAGCAATGTCTAATTGAAGCTTGCATAAGATTGACCTCCAGAGTAGCCTCTCAACTCTATTTGAACTCTCTCAGCCACTGATACATTATTTGTTAAATTTCTTTTCCCCCATTTGGTCAGGATGGCATTGTTGATCCCATGGTGCCAGGGCCAGTCTCATCCTTGGGAGTAATCTCCCACACTGCCAGGGAGACTTTCACCCCTGGATGTCATGTCCCATGTAGGGAGGATGCAATGATTTCACTTGCAGAGTTGGGCTTAGAGAGTGTGAGGCCATAGATGTGAACAAAATTTATTGAAGGAAATTTGGGTGAAGGAGAAAGGGTAACAGGAATAGGTGGGAAGAATCTTCAGCTGAAATGCAAGTTCCACACCTATAAAGGGTGAAAGAGATGAAGGAAGAATAGTTATAAGACACTTCAGTTGGCAGTGCAGCTCTGAGGAAGTCTCAGCAATGCAGAATGGGCTTCATACAAAAAGGATTGCCCATCATAGAAGCCCTGTGTTAGACTGAAAGTGGCCAGTCCTCCTACTCCCACTATGCTGTCATTACTGAGTGTGTCTGTTGCAGTAGATCCCAAAGGAGTGGCAGCTGGAGCCTGTTGGCTAACTACATTCGGCCACATGGCCATAAACTCATCTTCTATTACAAAATGTGGCCACTGGAAATAAAAGACATTCTCTGGTGGAGTTTGACCAGTAGGGTGTAGAGAAGATGGAGAAGCCAACTATGTCCAGCCACTTGTTTCAGAAGCCTGCAAAAAATGACTCATTTTGCTTTATCTACAAAAAATTACTTATTTTTCTTTATCAACTTGCATCCAAAACCATGTAGCAAAACGACTTCCCCTGGGTTCTATTATAGAGCCTATGAAGTCCTTGTGCAGGCATATAAATAAACAGCATTTTTAAATAGACTGACTTTAGATTTAACAACTCTTCAGTGAGCAGCTATTATGGATTCTCCCAGTGCTGTTATAGAGGTACACAGCAGTGTCCGGTACTGAGAAGGTCTCATGGAGCTTATATTATAGCAGGGGAGGCAGATATTAAGCACATAAATCAATGGACAAGATAGCGGTAAGGTCTGTGATTCCAATGAAACATGTTAGAAAGTAACTGGGAATGTGGTGGTGATCAGAGGATTATGGAGAACTACTTCTCTGCCAAGAGGACATTTGAGGTGAAACAAATTGGAAAAAGGAGATGAGTTTGACACAGATGAAGCAGCAAAGGTAAAGGTCACTAGGAGAGACTTTGACATAATAGTGGAGGAGAAAGAAGACCATCCTCAGAGAGAGGAGCCAGTTGAGGAAGGACTTATGTGTCATGGGAATGAACCTTTCTCTTCTTTTACTTTTTTCTTCCTTTTATTTAAAGAATAAATAAATTTTCAAAATTTTCCAAAGGAGTCTGATTTTTTCCAGGTATGATGAAAAGCCTTGAAGAGTTTTAAATAAGGAAGTAACCTGATCTGATTTACATTTTAACATTGCTGATTCCAGTCTTTCTATTATGGAAGAAACTTGAGAGGGGTAAGATGCTTAGAAGGTTTTTTTTAGGGAATGGGAGATTTGAAGAAAGAGATAGGAAGAGATATAATGTTACATAATAATCTGCATAAAATTGAGAAAATATCCACTGTGCATACCAAAGAATAGGGGGTAGAGTGGCTAATGAGGACTGTGAAGTGATTAAAGTGTCTCCAACTTGACTCATTCACATTCTCTGGCATCATCACAGTATTTTAAAAAATCACCATGACTGGCTAATGTGTAAAGAATGAACATAGGGGAACAAAAGTGGATATCTTTTGGAACAGAGCAGTCTCTTCAACAAATAGGACTGGGAAAACTGTATATCCATATTGAAAAGAATGAAAGTAGACACTTATCTCACACCTTATACAAAAGGGATAGGGCCATAAAACTTCTAGAAGAAAATATGGGGAAACATTTTAAAGACATTGTGGTTGGTAGTGGTTTCTTAGACCTTACACCCAAAGCACAAGCAACAAAAAAAATAGAAAAATGGAACCTCCTCAAAATTGAGTATTTTTATGTTTCAAAGGACCTTGTCAAGAAGGTGAAAAGGTAGCTACTGCCTACTCAATGGGAGAAAATATTTGGAAACCACATATCCGATAAGGCTCTAATAGTTTGAATATATAAAGAAATCCTACAACTCAACAAGAAAAAGACAAACAATCCAATTAAAAAGCTGCAAAAGACACAAAGAGACATTTTTCCATAGAGAAAATACAAGTGGCTAACAAGTACTTGAAGAGATGCTCAATATCACTAGCTATTAAGGAAATGCAAATCAAAACCACAGTGAGATATCATCTCATATGTAGTAGACTGACCACTATTTTAAAAAACACAGAAGACTGCAAGTGTCGGAGAGGATGTGGAGAAATAGTAACACTTATTCAGTGCTGGTGGAAATGTAGAATGGTACAGCCACTAAGGAAGACAGTTTGGTGTTTCCTCAGGAAGCTAAGTATAGAAATACCATATGATCCAGCAATACCACCTGTAGGTATATACTCTAAAGAATTGAAAGCAGGCACTCAAACAGATATTTGTGTACTGATGTTCATAGTGACATTATTCACAACTTCAAAAAGACAGAGACAGGGCGGCTGCCGTGGCTCAGCAGGCAGAGCTCCAACCTGCCGTGCTGGAGGTCTGGAGTTCGATCCCTGGTGCCTCCTGCCCATATGCAAATTAAAAAAAAAAAAGACAGAGACAACCCAAGTGCCACCAGCAGATGAGTGGATAAATAAAATGTGGTAACATGTAGGGTGGAATATTATTCAGCTGTAAGAAAAAATGAATTCCTGATGCATGCAATGACATGGATGAACATTGAGGACATTATATCAAGTGAAATAAACCACACACAAAAGGATAAATTGTGTATGATCTCACTGATATGGACTAAGTATAATGAACAAACTCATGGAGTTAATATCTAGAATATAGGTTACCAGGAGATAGAATAATGGCACAGAATGGGGAGCTGATGCTTAATTTGTGCAGAATTTTTAATAAGATTGATTGCAAATGTTTGGAAATGGAGAGAAGTGTGGTAGTACATTATTTTGAAGGTAATTAAAAAGGGTGAATTGTGCATGTGATTGTGGTTGAAAGGGTGAATTTGGGGTTGCCTATGTCACTAGAACGAAAGGAAGAGGAAGAAACATGAGACTCTATAACACACTGAACCCAGGAGATGATGAATGTGGTTAATAGTTTTACATGACCTAGAACAAATGAAGTACATTTGAGGTGTTAATAATAGGGTGGTATATGGGAAAAAATACACCTAAACAAAATTTGGTCTATAGTTAACAGTAATATTTCAATATTCTTGCATCAGCTTGATCAAAGTACAATACTAATATTAGGTGTCAACAAGGGGGTATATGGGAATGTTGTATTTTTTATTCTTATAGAAATGTTACATCACAGAAACAAATTTATTTGTATTTTACACTTTTTACTCTGATGCTTCTGTGAAAGGGCATGTGGTCAGTTGCATGTCAAATTTTCATCTTCAGAAAAAAAACTTTACACAAAAAGCAAGACAAGTAAATAAATAATGTTCTGCCCATTAACTAACATAACCCTTGTAAGAATGTAATGATGGGACAAGATCAGGCGTCTAAAGCAACTGGGCCCTTTTGGACATCTTGAACTTTATGCAGCTACATACTTCTATGGGATATAAATGAGTCTTTGTTGTCATAAATCAGTTTTTGGAACCTTATTTCTGTAATAAGAAACTAAGCCTAATTATAATTAATGCCTAAGAGTCATCCCCTTCAAACCTGCTGGTTGCTCATGTGGATTCTCTCTAAGTCAAACTCTACAAATTAACTTACTGCCTTCCTCTGTTCCTCATACGATTCCCAGGGATGAACCTCCTTGTTGCCAAGGGATCATTACCAAGTGTTATCAGAGATGCATTCAGAGAAAGACGTGGATCAAAAGGGGGGAAAATAAATAGAATAGAGTTTCTAGGGCTAGGAGATTTCAAATATAGTTGTCAGGTCATTCTGGAAGTTTTACATATATACATATATATATATATATTTTACTTTTTTAATGCAATTTTATTAAGATATATTCACACATCATACAAACCATCTGAAGAATGCAATCACTGGCTCACAGTATCATCACATAATTGTGCATACATCCCCATGATCAAATTTAGAACATTGTCATTGCTCCAGAAAATGAAAAAAGAAAAGAAAACCTCCTTATTATTGACCATAGTATTGGTGTGGTACATTTGCTACTGTTGATGAAAAAGTATTAAAATATTACATTTAATCATTGTCCATAGTTTGCAATATGTACATTTTCCCCATATACCCCTTTATTATTAACACCTTATAATAATGTTGTATATTTGCTCTAGTTCATGAAAGGACTTTTTTATATTTGTACAGTTAATCCTGGGCACTGTCCACCACAAGATTCACTGTGTTATGCATTTCCATGTTTTAACTTCCAACTTTTCTTCTGGTGACATACATGACTCTAAACTTCCCCTTTCCACCACACTCACACACTATTCAGCTCTGTTAGTTATTCTCACAATAATGTACTATTGTCACCTTTGTCCATTTCCAAATTTTTTTTTTTAATTTGCATATGGGCAGGAGGCACCAGGGATCGAACTCCAGACCTCCAGCACGGCAGGTCGGAGCTCTGCCTGCTGAGCCATGGCAGCCGCCCCATTTCCAAATGTTTTGATTCACTCTTGTTAAACATTATGCAATATTAAGTCACTGGTGCCCATTCTTTAGCCTCTTTCTATATCCCAGTAGCCTATATTCTATATTTCTATGAGTTTACATGTTACAATTAATTCATGTCACTGAGATGATACAATATTTGTCCTTTTGTGTCTGACTTATTTCATTTAATATAATGTCCTCAAAGTTCATCCATGTTGTGTGCTTCAGGATTTCATTCCTTCTTACTGCTGAGTAATATTCCACTGTATGTATATACTACATTTTGTTTATCCATTCATCTGTTGATGTAAACTTGGGTTGTTTCCATCTTTTGGCAATTGTGAATGCTGTTATGAATGTCAGTATACAAATCTCCATTCACATTCCTACTTTCAGATCTTCTGGGTATATCCTATGTAGAGGGATTGCAGATCGTAAAGCAACATAACTTCCTGAGGAACCACCATACTGTCCTCCACAGTGGCTGTACCATTTTATATTCCCACCAGCAGTGAATAAGTGCTCCTATTTCCCCACATCCTCTCTAACACTTGTAGTTTCCTGTTTGTTAATAATGACCATTCTATTAGGTATGAGATGATTCAATCTCATTATGGTTTGATTTGCATTCCCTTAATAGCTAATGAAGCTAAGCATCTTGTCACATGCTTTTTAGTCATCTGCATTTCCTCTTTGGAAAAATATCTTTGTGTCTTTTGCCCATTTTTTAATTAGGTTATTTGTTTGTTTTTTTGAGTTGCAGGATTTCTTTATATATACTGGACATGAAATCTTTATCAGATATGTAGTTACTGGATTTTATCTCATTGAGTTGGTTGTATATTCAGCCTTTGACAAAGTCCTTTGAAGCAATGAAGTATTCAATTTTGAAGAGTTTCCATTTATCTATTTTTTCTTTCATTGTTTGTGCTTTGGGTATAAAGTCTATGAAACTACCACCTATCACTAGATCTTGAAGAGGTTTCCCTACATTTTCTTCTAAGAGTTTTATGGTACTGGTTCTTATATTTAGGACTTTAATCAATTTTGAGTTAATTTTTGCATAAGGTATGAGATAGGGGTCCTCTTTCATTCTTTTGGTTATGGATATCCTGTTTTCCCAATACCATTTATTGAAGAGAGTGTTCTATCCCAGTTGAGTGGACTTGGGAGACTCATCAAGAATAAATTAACCATAGATCTGAGAGTCTATTTCAGAGCTCCGAATTCAATTCCATTGATTGATATATCTATCCTTATGGCAGTACCATGCTGTTAAGACCACTGTTGATTTAGAATCTGCCTTAAAGTCGGGAAGCATGATACCTCCCATTTCATTCTTCTTTTTCAAGATATTTTGGCCATTTGAAGCCCCTTATCCCTCCAAATAAAATCGATAATTAGCTTTTCTATTTCTGCAAAGTAGTCTGTTGGAATTTTGATTGGTTTTACACTGAATCTGTAGATCAGTTTGGGTAGAATTGATATCTTAATGACATTTGCCTTCAAATCCATGAACACAGGATGTATCCCCATTTATTCAGGTCCTCACTGATTTCTTTTAGCAGTGCTTTGTAGTTTTCTATATACATCCTTGGTTAGGTTTATTCCTAGATATTTAAGTCTTTTAGATACTATTTTATTGGAATATTTTTCTTTATTATCTCTTTGGATAGCCATTACTGGTGCATAAAAATGCCATTGATTTTTGCATGTTGATCTTGTATACTGCCATTTTGCTGAATTCATGTATTAGCTCAAGTAGCTTTGCTGTTTTTTTTATTTTCTAAATATAGTATTATATTTAGAAATATATATTTCTAAATATATCTGCTATATCTGTCATCTGCTAACAGTGACAGTTTTACTTCCTGCTTTCCAATTTGGATGTGTCTTTTTTATTTTTCTTGTCTAATTTCTCTAGCTAGCATTTCTAGCACACTGTTGAATAGCAGTGGTGATGGGCATCCTTGGCTTGTTCCCAATATTAGAGGGAAAGCTTTCAGTGTCTGACCATTGAGTATGAATTTAGCCAAGGGTTTTTCATTTATGCCCTTTATCATGTTGAAGAATTTCTTTGATTCCTATTTTTTGAAGTGTTTTTATCATGAAAGGATGCTGAATTTTGCCAAATGCCTTTTCTGTATCAATCAAGGTGTTCATGTGGCTTTTCCCTTTTAATTTGTTAATGTAGTGTATTACATTAATTGCCTACCTGGAATAAATCCCACTTGGTCATGTGTATAATTCTTTTAATACTATGTAATATTCTATTTGTAAGTATTTTGCTGAGGATTTTTGCATCTATATTTATTAGAGAAATTGGTCTGAAATTTTCTTTTCTTGTAGCATCTTTATCTATGGTGATGTTGGCTTCATAGGATGAGTTGATTAATGTTCCATATTTTTCAATTCTTTTGAATAGTTTGAGCAGGAATTGTGTTAATTCTTTTTTGAATGCTTGATAAAACTCATCTGTAAAGCCATCTTGTCCTTGGCTTTTCTTTGTTGACAGTTTTTTGATGTCTGATTCAATCCCTTTACTGGTGATTGGTTAGTTGGGGTCCTCTATTTCTACTTGAGTCATTGTTGATTTGTGTGTTTCTAGGACGTCATCCACTTCATCTAAGTTGTCTAGTTTGTTAGCATACAGTTGTTCATAGTAAGCACTTATGATCTTTTTTATTACTTTGGTTCCTTGGGAATGCCTGCCCCACCTCACTTCTGATTTTATTTATTTGCAGCACCTCTTTTTTTGTCTGTTTCAGTCTAACTAAGGGTTTGTCAATTTTATTGATCTTATAAAAAAAACCAGCTTTTCTTTTTAGTGATTCTCTCTATTCTTTTTTTAATTCTCCATTTCATTAATTTTTGCTCTAATCTTTGTTATTTCTCACCTTCTGCTTGCTTTGTTATTAGCTTGCTCTTCTTTCTCCACTTGTTCAGTTAGGTCATTGATTTTAGGTCTTTCATCCTTTTTTAATGTAGACATTTAGGGCTATAAATTTCCCTCTCAGCATTTCCTTCACTGCATTCCATAGGTTTTGTTACATCATGTTCTTGTTTTCAACTCATCTCAAAATATTCACTGATTTCTCTTGCAATTTCTTCTTTGATTCACTGATTGTTAGCATGTTGTTTAATCTCCATATATATTTGTGTATTTTCTAGTTCTCCATTTGTTATTGATTTCCAACTTCATTCCATTATGATCAGAAAAAATTGCTTTGTATAATTTCAATGTTCTTAAATGTGTTAAGACCTATTTCGTGTCCCAGCATCTGGTCCGTCCTGGAGAATGTTCTATGATCACTTGAAAAGAATGTATATCCTGCTGTGTGAGGGTGCAATGTTCTATATACGTGTGTTAAATCTAGTTCATTTGTCATCTTATTTAGGTTCTCTATTTCTTAGATCCTCTGTTTAAATGTTCTGTCTACTGGAGAGAGTGGTCTGTTGAAGTTTCCTACTATTATGGTAGAGTTATCTATTACTCCCTTCAATTTTGCCAGTGTTTGCTTCATATACTTCAGGGCATCTTGATTAGGACCATCAATATTTATGATTGCTATTTCTTCTTGTTGAATTGCTCCCTTTATTAATATATAGTGTCCTTCTTTATCGCTTATAGCAATTTTGCTTTTAAAGTCTATTTTGCCTGATAGTAGTATAGCTACCCAGCTTTCTTTTGGTTACTACTTGCATGGAATATCTTTTTCTATCCTTTCACTTCCAACTTATTTGTATCTTTGGGCCTAAGATGCATCTCTTGTAAACAACATATAGATGGATATTTTATTAATCCATTCTGCCAATCTGTATCTTTAGATTGGAGGGTTTAGTCCATCAATATTCAAATTTATTACTGAATAGGCAATTCTCAATTCACCCATCTTATAATTTGGTTTTTATTTGTCAGATCTATTTTATTCTTTCTCTGTTCTTATCCTTTAAGTTACCCTTATTAATATTCTTCAGTTCTGTACCATCCTCCAGACTTCTCTCTCTTTTCTTTTCAGCCAGCAGCACTCCCTTTAGTAGTTCTTGGAGAGCTGGTCTCTTATTAATGAACTGTCCCAACCTCTGTAACTAAGAATATTTTAAAATCCCCCTTATTTTTGAAGGACAGGTTTGCTAGATAGAGAATTCTTGGCTGGCAATTTTCCTCCTTCAGTATCTTAAATATATCCTACCACTGCCTTCTTGCCTCCATGGTGTCTGAAGAGAAACCAGCATTTAGTCTTATTTGGCTTCCCTTGTATGTGGTGAATCACTTTTTCGGAATGTTTCTCCTTTTCAGCATTTGACAGTCTAACTACTGTATGTCTTGGCATGGGTCCATTTGGATTTATTCTGTTGGAGTATATTGAGCTTCTTGGATTTGCATATTTATGTCTTTTATAATGGTTAGGAAATTCTCAGCCATTATTTCTTTGAATATTCTTCCTGGTCTTTCTCCCTTCTCTTCTTCTTCTGAGACACCCATGATGTGTATATTTGTGTGCTTTGTGTTGTCAGTCATGTCTCTGAGACCCTGCTCAAATTTTTCCTTTTTTTCTTCATTTGTTCTTGTCTGTTCAAATTCAGTTGCTCTGTCTTCTAGCTCACTTATTCTTTCTTTTGCCTCTTCAAATCTGTTGTTGCATGTCTCCAGTATATTTTTAATTTCATCTACAGTGTTTTGTATTTTCATAATGTCTGTTTTTCTACGTATTCTTTCAAACTCTTCTTTATGCTCTTCTAGTGTCTTCTTAATATACTTTATCTCTGAATAAGCATTTCCTTTCATTTCTTTCATTTGATTCAGGAGATTTGTTTGCACTCCTTTGATTCGTTTTTCCAGATTCTATATCTTTTCCTCTGACTTTTTGATCTGTTTGCTCAACTGAGCCATTTCTTCTTGAATTTTAATGTGCTTTATGATTTTTTGTTTGATATCTGGTCATCTGATTATCCTGATGGGACTATTCTGAAGGTCAATTTCTCTCTCTTGTCTAGGAGTTAGTTGTTACCAGGGTTTATATTAAGGCACTGCTTTGACAGTTGGGTTATCTGTATTTCTAAGCCAAAACAGGGCCAAATACTTGTGCAGGAACTATAGACCAGCTCCAATGGGCCTGGGATAGGATCTAGAGAGGCTCTGAAAAGCCTTGCAGTTTTCCCCTGTACATCCTGAACTGCCCAACAGATAACACTCTTCAGTGACTTAACCATCTCAGAAGCTGTTTGCTTCCTGGAGCCCTGCAGCATTTGACTGGGCGGAGTTGCAACTGCAGGTTTCTTGTACCCTTACCTTGACAGCCTAAATCTAGCTCAGTGTTGGGCTGTTAGGATTCCCTCAGCTGCCCCGGTCTGCAGCCATCTCCTAGGAAAAGATTGGGTGGCCTGTTGCTGTTTTCCTCAAAGGTGGACACCAGGACCCATAGCTGGGATTACAGTCTCTGTCCACATTTTCTCAGACTCTTCATCTCTCACTGATCTGGGTCCTGAGATGTCTTGCCCTATTCCTCGGGTATCCAAACAATTGATGTGGGTAGTTTCTGCCTGGCTACTTACTTCATTTTGGGGAAGATTCTGCTGTTGCCTCCCTAATCCTCCATTTTGGAAACTCTTCCTTGTTATCCTTTTATATTCCACCGTTTCTAGTGGCTTAAGTCCTGCCATGGGTCCCTGTAGGCTTGAGTCTCTGTATCTGGATATAGATGAGGATCTGTCTCACTGCTGTGAGAGATTTTATAGTCTGTGTCCCTGGTGGGAGGTGGAAGGGATCCCAGCTGCTGCCTCTGGGCATTTCTCAAGCTGCAAGAGAATCAGTGAAGGGGAGGAAAGAAGACTGGCCAATTCAGGATGGATGTTTCCTACCTGGTGTTTTTCTTTCTCTTTGGCTCAGCATTTGTGGAATGCTTCTACAGTCTTCACCTTTCTCCAGAGTTCTGAACAAGTGATGATTGTCTCTTTTTTTGCTGAGTCTCTAGAGAGAGGTTTCCATCAACATGGTGTGATGGTATAATCAGATGGAAGTTAGTTTTATGCAGGTCTTAGTGAGATTTCACAAATTGCCATAGTATACAAAGATTCAAAGTGTTCATGAGGACCCTAAGAACATTCAAACATCATAGGCAAAACGCATGGCTACATGAAATCAACAACCCTTCAGCGGGCTCTGTCTGAGAATCTACAAAAAGCTATTTGTCCAATATAACATAGTTATATTCAGTTGTAAATCCCATAGTCATTATTATTTTACTTATTTCTTGAACATATAATTTTCAATTAACTTGTAAAGTTTATTTCTCATATACTTAAAGCCTCCAGATTATGCCTATACTGGTTGAGCCCTGAAACCCAGCAGGTAGGTGGTCAACTCCTACTCACTAATTCTTCTTGGCTACCCTGGACAACTAAGAGAAAAATAAGATTAGATCAGCCTCATCCTGAAAGTAAGGAGTATCTTCAATAGCAAGCAAAATAATTCCATTCCTCTGCCCCATAATACATACATCCTTTCTCAGCTTGAAGCAGAGTGGTTATTGCCTCAAATCCTTCAAAATTGATAAATGACAAAAATAAGGGGGGACTATAATAGTTGACTACAGCAGATTTATTGGTATTGTAGTTATTATCTTGTGGTAAGTGAGTAATTTGCAACAGTGACTATTAAAAAAAGAAAAAGATATGTTATCGTCAGTTGTACAAAAGTTCTACAACAAAGCAAGTTGCATTTTGTGGGATGATGTATGGGAATTTTGTATTTTATGCATGATTTTTCAGTAAACCCACAACTTCTCTAATAAAGAGAAAAAGAATGGAGGCTGGAAGCTATTTTTGAGGCTTGTTGCAGTGGTACAGGTAAGAAATGATAGTGGCTTGTATTAAGGAGGAGGCAACGGGGATGGAGCACTGTGGGTTTATTTGAGATACTTACTTGACTTTCTCAGCAGATTTGATTGACACAGTCGCCAGCTTTATGGCATCTTGGGCACAATAGAACCTTCCTACAAGCTGTGCTTTTTCCTTTTTCTTTACAGCATGTTTCTGAATTCAAATTTGTAGCAGACACTGTCAGTTTCAGTTTGGATTCCTTTTTATCATTTCTGTGTGTCCATCTGGCTTTGGTGTACTTTTGCCTACAAGGGCCTGCATTTGTGACTGTTCTACAGAGGACTGGCCTCCACTTACTGAATGTTTTGCTCAAAAATCTAGGCAGCTGGAAGTGACTAGAAGTTTATATCCCTCCCATACCCACCCAATGCCTGGCCAGCCCTTAGGCAATAACTGACAGGTATGGAAATATGAAAGCCCAGCTCTCTCATCCAGAGTTGGGACAGCTGAGGTTTAACTTTCCCTCCCGAGCTTCTCTGCAGGATCAGGCTGAAGCTACCTTCCTTGAGATTTGGCCTCAGAATGTATACTTATTTGGTTTCTTCTTCTTCTATCTCTTACTTCCTCCACTTCTTTAGTTGTTTCTTCTGGGCACATTTACTGAACAGTTCATTTGCACACAAATCCTCATTGCAGAGTTTACTTCTGGGGAACTCAACCTAAGACAAAACTCTTTTCCCAAGGCTCCCTTCACGACTGGGGCTACTCTGACTCACACTCACAACTCACAACATTTTATCGAGACCCCGTAAAGTCTCATAAAGATGGTTTACCATGCAAACTGTAGCCTAAAACACTTTAAAATCTAGTCTTTGGGAATTACTTTTGAATCCTTTACCCATTTTATCAATTACATAATTTAAAAAATTCTAGTGGTTATAATACTTTGCCATTATTCTGAAAGTTTAGGTTTGAAAGTTACCTAATATCTTGGAGTGTTGGCTTCCTCATTTATAAAATGAAGATAATCATACCTAATGTGGAAATTGGAGATAATGTATCTAAACCTCTTAAAATAATGCTTAGAATAAGTAGGTTGGCAGCAATTAATAGCCCAGTAAGGGCTGATTAGTATTTCTTGGACCACTGGCCCCTGGACCTGAGCCAGATCTTAATATTTTCCCCAAATTTGTGGCAAAATGCAAAAACCAGAAAAAGCAATGTGTTTTCCCTAAAACCAAAGCCACCGTCTTTTTTAAAAAATGATTTTATTAATTTTTAAATTTTTTTAAAAATATGACAAGAAAGAAACACAAACATTCTTAACGTATGATCATTCCATTCTATGTATATAATCAGTAATTCACAATATCATCACATAGTTGCATATTCATCATCATGATCATTTCTTAGAACATTTGCATCAATTCAGAAAAAGAAATAAAATGACAACAGAAAAATAAATAAAGCGAAAACAGGAAAAAAAATTATACATACCATACCTCTTACCTCTCCCTTTCATTGATCACTAGCATTTCAAACTAAATTTATTTTAACATTTGTTCCCCCTATTATTTATTTTTATTCCATATGTTCTACTCATCTGTTGACAAGGTAGATAAAAGGAGTATCAAACACAAGGTAGATAAAAGGAACATCAGACAAAAAAAAACAAGGTTTTTACAATCACACAGTCACATTGTGAAAGCTATATCATTATACAATCATCATCAAGAAACATGGCTGCTGGAACACAGCTCTACATTTTCAGGAAGTTCCCTCCAGCCTCTCCATTACATCTTGAATAACAAGGTGATATCTACTTAATGCGTAAGAATAACCTCCAGGATAACCTCTCAACTCTGTTTGGAATCTCTCAGCCATTGACACATTGTCTCATTTCACTCTTCCCCCTTTTGGTCGAGAAGGTTTTCTCAATCCCTTGATGCTGAGTGTCAGCTCATTCTAGGGTTTTTCTCAATCCCTTGATGCTGAGTCTCAGCTCATTCTAGGATTTCTGTCCCATGTTGCCAGGAAGGTCCACACCCCTGGGAGTCATGTCCCACATACACAGGGGGAAGGTGGTGAGTTTGCTTGTTGTGTTGGCTGGAGAGAGAGAGGCCACATCTGAGCAACAAAAGAGGTTCTCTTGGGGGTGACTCTTATGCCTAATTTTAAGTTAGGCTTGATCTATCCTTTGTGGGGTTAAGTTTCATATGAACAAACCCCAAGATTGGGGGCTCAGATGATAACTTTGGTTGTCTGCACTGCTTGTGAGAATATCAAGAATTCAACTTGGGGAGGTTGAATTTTCCCCTGTTCTCACCATTCCCTGAAAGGGACTTTGCAAATACTTTTTTATTCACTGATCAAATCACTCTGGGATTTATCGGGGTATCACTCTGGACAAACCAACAAAATCTCATGTCCTACTCAAGGTTCCATGTACTTATGGTGTTCAATTAAGCTATCTACATAAGTTATATTAGGAAATCACTAGTCAAAATATAAATTTTGTACCAAATAAACATTTTTTGCTTTAGTCTCACATATAAGTTGAAATTTTAAAATATTAATTACCATCTATTTTCAGCACCCTGCAGTAATGACATTCTTTTGTTCTTCCTCATGCAAAAACATTTTTAAAACTTGTACACTTAGTCACTATCATTATACACTCTAGGCATTCCTAAATTATACCATCTCAGTCTTTATCATCTATCTTTCTTTCTGATTTCATTTGTGCTGCCAGCCCTCCTCCCTCTATCATTCTTACATTCAGTGTCATTCAGTGTTTTAACAAAATTGTATTACAGTTAGGTAGTATTGTGCTGTCCATTTATGAGTTTTTATATTCAGTCCTGTTGCACAATCTGTAT